>JAAGNO010011736.1:23447-37476 GCA_033439905.1 Ceryle rudis
TTTCATTTTGGAGAATTAATCACATTTAACATGCAGACACTACCCATTATAGCAAGTCTGTCTGTCCACTGTGACAGATAGATGACAAGAAAATAAATGGAAAGTGACATTCACATTAGCCTGAGAGTGTTTTTGGCAGCCATCAACTGGCTCTTCTAGTTGCTATGACTTTAACCTCTCATCACTTTTTCATTACAACTACCCAATTGAGTTTAGGTTGCCAAGTGGCTTTTCCAGGCATTATGACAGCAACGTTGTTTATGTTTGAAGTTATCAAACTCCTTCTGAGCGAATTACTTTCTTAAGTATAGAGTAGCTTGCTGTCAGCTAGAGACTGGATATGTGGGGCAGTTTTGGCGTCAAAGCTCTTTAGGCATGGAGGAGTGCAGATCCAATTGCAAACAGGGAGAAGAATTCATTAACATATTTTGGGCTGCATATTCAAAGATGTTTGTTCCAGTAGTGAAGGTGCTGGAAAGCATAACTTTCTTATGAGGGACTTTGCATAAAACACAAATGTGTGTACCTGTATGAGAAGGCAACTAAGGAAGAATACCAATGCAGTGAGATTTGTCTAAGAAAGATCGGGGGGAAAGAATGAGCTCTTTCTAGATAAAAAGATTAATAAGTATGGGAAAGTTTTCCATAGCCATACAAAAGAAAAAGATACAGTTGTGTTTTGCACTTCAGCCAGAAGTTCAATCAGAACTTTGCGGAATACATGCAGAAATAGGACTGCTTAGGGGAGCATGTGTTCTAGGGTGATATGTATCAGCTAAAGGTAGTTAAAGATATAAAGGACTGAAGCAGTAAAAACAGGACTGACCTATTTAACCAAGTGTGACAGCTTTGCATGACTGATTATTCATGGACTACTCCTAAGTAGTTAAGAAACATAGAATGCAATTCATAACCTCTAGAAAGAAAACATGCTATTTATTAAGAAAACTAGCTTTATGATGCTCCAAAAAGTATAAATATTTGAATTCCTTTCTAAAAACTTTCTTAAAAACATGAATAAATCCACCTGTTCACATAATGCACATATATAGATAGATACTTAACTGGTAGTTAAAAAGTGGGCACTAATGTATGCAATATAAATGCATATTCCAAAATCATTACACAATTAGTCATCGTTCCTACCAAATTCTTACTATGTATTTTTATGGAAATTAACTCTATCAACTAAGGAGTGTTAAATTAGCAAGCCTTTAAAGAAGATAAATGATCCACAGAATTATCCTCTGATTGGGCTGAAATCTCCTCTTCACTTGTACGTAATTGAGAACTACACTAAATTATGACCATAGAGTGAATTAACAACTCTTTATTACCTCTTCACATGCACTAATTGCAGCTTATTTACTACACCAGTTATCTGCTAACACTGACTGTGCTACAAGTGTATATATGGGGTGTTAATGTGAGAGCCACTACAACACTATGAAATACCAGGTCATTACACAGCACCTAGGAAATCCCTTATTACAGCTCATAATTTGGTAATGAACCAAGCATACATAATTCTGTAAAACAATGTTAACCAAAAAAAAAAAAAAAAAGCAGAAAGTAATTCCTTTTTGTTCATTTGGGCATCACAGCAGAAAGACAGATGTGTGTTCATTGCCATGTGGGTCAAAGTTTTTGTTAAATATTTTCTTTTCCTTTCTTTTTTACAATTTCCCCTACTTATTCTGCTTCCAAATAGGACTTTTCTTGGTTTGTTGGGGTTTTTTTTGCATTGATGAAGTACATCAATTATAAAAATCCATGCTTTATTATGAGCATGCTTTAAAGTAAACATAAAAAAAGCATCAAGAAATTTCTATCAAAGTCAATTACCATAAAATAATGGTGCTTGACTATTGAATGATGTAATTGGATATTGCTAGGGTTGCCAGTGCATTTGTAGTTGAACTGTTAAGGTATTATGTGATTTGCTAAATCAAACACTAAATTTCACAGACCAGCTTAAACACGGATATTCCAGCTTTTCTTTCAGGGTAAATCATGGCACAAATTCTGCAGGATCTGTTTTGGAATTGCTGTGTCATAGTTAGGATTTCCTACATCCTATGCTATGTCTTGATTTAAGAAGAAAAAAAGAATTTCAATTTATGTAGCCACAAAAAAAAGCGCCAACCCAACTCTAAATTCCCTTCATATTGATTTATTTGTACAGTTATTTTCCATCTTGTTTTGCTTCAGTATTTCATGAATAATTTAGAGCAATATTTCTCACATTCATAGATTTGTTGTGTTTTGATTGCAACTACAAAGTTCTCTGGGACAAATCAAAGCTTATATGTAAGCATCCTTTATGTCATATGAATATAGAAATTATTTTTTAAAATGCAGTGGTCCTTTAATATGGTTGTTGCTATATCTGACTCCCCTGCAGCCTTGTTTGCTTTTCTTTGACACCAATTAACAGCTGCAGCTAAAGGAAAAGGACAAACTTTGTAAGGAATCTACAATGGGATGTTCAGCTTTCTCTCCTACTGGCTAAAGTTTTTGTTTCTCTTAGTACAGCCTGGGGATAAATGGTCATAATAAAGGCATATATTCTCACTTTCCTACTGTAATTCTGTAGAATTTAATGGGTAACTCTCTGTAAAAACTTAAATAATCTATGAAGCTCTTCTACAGCAAAATTGTTCTTCTAACTTTGGTAAAATAGATTACAATACCCTAAAAAAACAAAAACAAAAACAAAAACAAAAACCAGTATTTATGTAAGCTTGAAAAGATTTCTAAAGGCCTTTACAGGGTGTCCTCCCTTCATCTTTTTGACACAACTTATCAACAGGACTTAAACACAGTTTTGAACACGTGTCCTTAAAGATACTAACAGTTGTAAAACAGAGTCAGTAAAATAAAGGCAGACCTACTTCCAGAAAAGTATGCATATTTATGCAAAACATAAATTAATTCTATTCTCATAATGTTATATATGGAAGATACCATGGAATTTGTCTAAGCTGCCTCTCTATTTATGAAGGCTTGAAACATCTAGAGACTAACATAACTAGTACCAGAGCTGCTAACCTCATGTGGTATCTCTTACTCGGACAACTGAACTTCCCATGTACTGAGCACCTGCTCTGAATTATCCTCCAAACCTGCTTTGTTTCAAGAGACCTTTGTAATAGCAGAACAATTAGCCTCAATGTTTTCATACTGCAACATTGTCAGCCCAAGAGAGGAAGATACACAATGCAAATGATGACCCGAGGACTTGGAGAATTTAATAAGCAAAAATACCACATGCAAACACTGGTGGGTAGAGATTCCTATAATATGTATGAGTGTTGGTTTTGGAGTGAGATGGAGTGATCTCAATGGAATAAATCGCTGTGTAAGTGTGGAACATACCCTCTTTGACCTGCTGGATTCGGACAGCCTGGGTCTGGTCAGACATGCGACGTTCTGATCCCAAAGCTGTTCTGTGGATACTTAGAAATACTCTGGAAGAAAGCCAATGGTCTGGTTTTTAGCTGGAGTCAAGACATTTAGACTCTATGACGTAAGCGCTTGCATTGCATGATAAAAAGTGTTTGCGGCATCTAATAAACTCTTTGTCTGGCCCATGTAGGTACTCACTGCTGTTATTATTGTTGTGGTTAATAGCAGTAGCGCTAATACCTGAGTAGCAACTGCCAGTCTCATTAGGGACTGGGCTTTGTGGAAAAAAAAAAAAAAAAAAAAAAGCCAGAATCAGTCTTAAAGTGTTTATGCTGGAAATAAATTCACAAATTTTATTTATCTGCAGCTTAGGGGTCATGGATCACACACACAAACACACACACACACGCTATGTTTCAAGGCAGAGTAACACAAACTAAAAGCAAAAGAACAATCTACATTTATCAGCCTATGATCTAGTGAGTGTCAGAAGCTGACACTCTGCCTTGTTGTTGTCCCCACTGCAGGGCAATAACCCCTGACAGACAGGTGTGGCAGCCCATCATGCTGCTAATCTCTTTGATCAGCCCAGCATGAATGGGTAGAGCTCATGAATCAGAGTTCAAAGGGTGGATGTGAGAGCATTATCTTCCTGCTACCTAGAGAAATGGTAGGGGGCACAGGGGCCTCTTTGCCTGGGAAATACAAGGAGCAGAATAAATTCAGCACTGCTAGGGCAGGAAAGAGCTTTGGGCTTTCCAGAGCAAATGAACCTCATGTTCTTGCCATGAAGGCCAAAAATCCAGCATTGCAGGTTCACTAAGGGCTCAGCCAAAAAGGCAGCCTTCAGGCTAGGCTGCCCAAGTGCCAGCTGGTTTTGTCACCCCCTGCTTCCCCACAACTGTGAAGCCCACTCAGATCCTGCCACTATGCCCCTACAGGCAAAGGAAACCCTGTGGTCCAAGGTCATTGGACTCCCTCACCCCTTGCAGGCTACTAGTGTGGAGCTGCTAGTCCTAAAACATGCTGGAAGTAGTTGAGGAAGTGGAAGAACACATGCCAGGGATGTTGTGAGAGTACAGTGGTGCACATGATCAAGTGAAAAGTGTTTCTTCACTGTTTAATTTAGCAGCTCAGATATAGCCACAGAGGTGAGACACATTTAGTCCCCATCAGAGCTTCCCAGAGTGATTACATCCAAGTGTCTGCCTTGTGCAAAATGAACCAAATCCACCTCTGTTATAAACCCGTTCATTTCAGCAGATTTATAGGAATTTGGTCAGGTGAGAGAAACACTGCACAGTTCGTTCTGGCTTGGACTGTTCCAATTCTTGAGACTTTACTGAAAATACCTACTGGGAGAGAGACCAGCTACTGTAAAATTACTTGTCATTCTCTCTTCTAGCCCTGTTTAGGTGACATTTCTGAAGGGCTTCCAGTCCCCAATTTTTGCTTTTTTATCATTAGTGTTGTACTTCAGTTTGAAATTAAAACTGTAAAAAGAAGTTAAAAGAAAAAAAAAAATGTGTAAAGAAAGAAGGGCCTTTTCCTTCTAATTAACTTGCCAACATTCATTTTGCATTGAAATTATTATTCTCCTGATTCTGCCTTCCATTCTTTCATTAAACTCACGCTGAAATAACACTCTTAATCCCCAAGAAGCATCAATATTTTTGCTGCAAGGTATTGCACAACTTGTGGTATGGACTAATGCCATGCATTAGCCATGAAGTAAGGTTTGACGTAGCTAAAGAACATCAAGTACAATACCACATTTTATCAAAACCAAGCAGCAGAACAATGCACACAAGGCTCTAGCAAATATAACAGACCCATCAGATTTCAATCTGATAAAGTCAATACAGAGAAGAAATATAGGGTACAGTCTGTCTTCATTAACACAGAAATAGGCCCAGCAGTTCCGCTGTCCCTCTGCATCATGCTTGTAATCCAACAGACTTGGGGAGCAGCCTCTTGGGCTGAAATTTTGGCAGTTAGGAATTTTAAGATCTGTGCTTTATTTACCAGAACTCACAGCCCTCAGAAATGCCATGGAAGGGACTTGACCAACTTCTTCCCCAGGCAGAAGGACCACATGGTGTCTTGGTTTCTTGGTTTCAGCTCTCCAGAGACCTTCAGTAGGCTGCTGGCTTTTATCCCCAGCTCTGCTCCGCATCTAAAAAGGAGGCACTCACACAAACAAGCAGTTAGCTGTCAGAGGCTTAATGTCTGCCATATTGCTTTCTGCAGTTTAATGTACCCCTTTTAATGTGGAAGAAATATGTTAGAGTGTTGGATGCATTCCAGGGAAAAGCTGGAGAGCAGTTGAAGAGGGAAGGGCTGAACTGTGGCCATTGATGTTGAAGCAAATTGGCTGACCAGAGCCACAACCATCCCTCACCTTCCCACTGCGCATGTCAGTACCAGGAGCACCGAGGACACCAGGAGTACATTCCAAGGACATCCAGCAGACAGCACAGTGAAGATGGACCCCAGCTGCTTTCAGCCTGAGCTTGCAGGTCTAGCTGTAGATGCACTATGAAGGCGAATTGTCCAAGGATTTTCCCCATTTCCCAGGCAGGTTTGTCTGTGGCCACACACTCCCAGTTCAAATGCCACCAGTATCTGAGCAGACAAAATGAAAGCTACCTCAGTCCATCTGCACACTCAGCTGATATATTCTTTTATGACATGGCTTGTCTACATTGACAAGGTAACAAAGTAGTGGTCCATGTGCCTTTCATTGTCCCATTACAGGGACAAAAGATCTGATCAGATGTCTGTCAAAGTGCAGGGCAGCACCATGCAAAAGTGTGCAAGCCAGTCCAAACACCAGAAACAACATCAATCTTGGAGCAGTGATCCACCTAATGAAGCAAGAGATGAACCTTGCTAATTAAGGAACTACAACAACCCTGGGCAGCAAGTGTAAAACCACCTGGGAACATATTTGTGCTGCACTGGGCAATATGCACAGGCAGTTCAGCAAAGGGACTGTGCTAATTTTGTGGCTAGCCTGCTTCCAGCACCCACCCTGGATGCTTACGATGACCTAGTGCACCCCAGCACTGCACCCAGCCCTGAGCCACACCCTAGCTGAACCTGACAGTTCTGACACAGGGGTAGCCTTGGCACACCATGGTGCTCTTCTTAAAAACACAACTCTTACCACTGTTACCAGGTTCCTCACGTTTTTCTGCTCATTTTGGGGGAGGTGTATGGGGAGCATGTTGCAGAGGGGCCTGACTGCACTGCACAACCCAGTATGGTCCACAATGGGCTATGCTTCTCTTTCGTGGAAACCACAAGGTCTGGGTCACATGCCATCTTCACAATGTCTAAAGCCCTGTCTTTGTGGTTTGCATTCTGGTTTGTGCCTCCGGTGCAGGATGTAGGAGGAAGGATGGAAGGAAAAGCACTGACTCCTGAGGCTGGAGCCTAAATAACATAAATTACCATTGGCACATTTAACATAAAAAGATAAATTCTTGATTGGTGTGTTAGGCACACGGTGATTGGGAAAGCTGAGCAGAGAGTGAAGTGCTGGAGTGAAGGTACGTGAGGAAGCACACACTATTGAAATTCATGCTATGACTGGTTTACAGTAGAGCCAAGTTTTTGCCTGGCTCAGTAAATATCCTAATTTAGACACCAATGCAAACATGACACACATGGAAATCTTGCAAAAGGAGCCTTCTAGTGCTCCTGACTTTAGAGAGTTTGGAAGTTATACTCAAGCAGTGACTTTCCTTATCATGTTTTTGCTTTAAATCAGAAGCCAGACAACACAAAAGGTGAGCGCAAATATATTTAAACAGAAGAATTTCTAAACCTTCACCATATTTGTTATGGGCAAAGACCTAGTCTCCCTGAACTGATTTGTTTTATGCAGTAACCAAATTGATTTATTTTCTCAGTTCTCATTTTAAAGGGCAGGTAATAGACATTTTGTTATTTAATTAGAGAAGAAATGCACAGAGACCAAAGGTCAATCTGATTTATGGTTGAGCTGTCTGATATATGTTATGGTTTGGATTTACATTAAACCATTGTGACTTACAGTAAATTAAATAGAAACCATAAATGGAAAATGTTTAAAAGACCATTACATAACTGAATAAATGGGCTGAAAATGTTGTCTGCATGCCTCTCCCACACACATTAGCTGAAGATGACAGCTTCATCTGAGATTGAATCTTATCTGTTGCCTCTATACTTATTGCCAGGTTACGGCAAATACTACAAATCACATAATCTTTTTTTTCTTTTTTTTAAGAAGAGTGAGGGAAAACAAATACAATCAGATAAATTGACTCCTTTTGCAACTTCACCATGTCATTAAGTTTGCTTTAGTATCATCACATGTAACATAAAGAGAGAGGAAAATGACAGATATAAAGAAAATTACCTTCTTAAATACAGAAATTAGAGAGGATTTTTTTTTTTACAGGTTTTATCACCTTGGATATCACCAGGTGCTTGGCTTAGCATCCACATTTCAAGGTAGCCATTGGGTTAGCCCACCAGTCACCAAGAGAGCAGGCAAACATTTCATAGCTTATGTTGAAAAAAACACAGGGGAACGAGAAGGCAAAGCCATCAGCTGCACTTGCTGCACAAAGCTCTACACCATCAGCGCTGAAAGCATGTGTGCCTACAGCCTGTAAACCAAGAGAAAGAGTCAGGAAAAAAACTCCAGTTATTTTTTGTAACCTGATTTAAAAGTGACTAGAATATTGGCAAACATGCACCAGAGGACAGAGACAAGTTTGTGTGACCTCCAGAGACTGCAGCAAATGCTGTGGTATTGACAAGTGCCTGGCCTCCACCAAGCACTCACTCAGGCATTCACTCACTCCTGGGATTTTATTCAGAGGTATCTGAAAGGCCACAGAGATACACATGTTATTCCTGGGCAACTCGCCAGTGGCCTGCACTTACTTTGCCAAATCTTTCCTACTGGCCTTTAGAAAAGAGTGGTTTGCTGATATTTTCTTGTGAAAACCTCTCAAATGCTTGGTCACCTGTGTTTGTTTATTATTCCATAAAATGAACAGAAATGTATCAGATTAACAGAAACAAGGCACAGGAATGTCCTCACCCTGGCACTGCCTGCGTGTCCCAGGATAGCCCCTGTCCTCCTCTGTGCAAACTGTGCAGATCTGCCCTTGGTAAAACACATTGTTCTCCACCAGGCAAGGCTCAATGGATGATAGGTGCTATGATGATGGCTGTGAGGTGCTCAAATTCCAACTTTTAATGGTATTTGATTTAAGTTCAAGTATCAAAAGAGCATCCAGCATTTCTGTCGACCTCTTCTTGTCATTTTCTGGGAAGGATTTAAGGTTCCTCAGTCAACTGTGATGACTGATTCTCCATGTGCCTCTATAACTTTACATCAGCAAAGTAATTCTGTTACCAGTTCATAATTAAATAAATATTAATCTGAAGCACTTTATATGAATGCAAATAGCTGTTTGTGAAGATTTCTCCCATAATCAGAAATGCCTTTTAATTATTATTTTTCATGAAAAATATTTTTCAACTGAAATCTGTGCTGAAAAGTTACATCCCATCTTAGATTTCAGGTGACTTCCCTGCAAATTCAAGGGAAAAGTCTTATCAGTAGATGTTTCCAGTTTCTGTGCCACAGTGAATTTACAAAGCTCTTAAAACCCAGCTGAACTATTTCGTATGACAAGAGGCAAGCCTAGCAGTTCATGGTTAAGCAATTGCTCTCTTTCCAGAGAATCAAGATGAAAATGTGTTTTTATAACAAACTGAAAGCTTTGGGTGTGTTGGATAGCTGAGCAGTGAGTAACTGGTATATGGAGTCATTCATCTGCAGCAGTCAACTCCAATTCACAGCCCATGTTAGAAATGACCAAAACTTCCTGCCAGATGGTGCCAGTGCAATGCCATCAACCCTGGTGCCTGACAGAACCGTTGTCCCCAGCACCGTCTCTCCAGCCCTCCTCCTCTCTCCTATGGTTGAAGAGGGGTGAGGCAGGAGCTGATTTTAGAAAGATAATGAAGTCTAGAGAGAAATTACAAGCTAAATTTCACCGTAGCAGTTTCTAGAAATAGAACATTTCATGCCAAAATATCATGACTCTGATCTGGAGCAGGGCTGGACAGGGGTATTCACAAGCTATATATTTTTTACCAGGATGCCAGATAACAAGTAATAGAATCTCAAAGTTGTGAGGATCATAATTACAAGCAGATAATTCTGCCACCTTTCCTACATTGCTGAAATCAATAGTCTACTTGTGAAGTGAAACAGGAGTGCTGTGACAAATTATATTTTGTGATTGATCCACTTTCTTGTATCTTTTACATCCTCTTCATGTACCTTTCAGGATTTCTGTAACATTTTTTGGCAAGAGTAAGCATATGCAAATGTTTTGTTTTGGTTTTTTTTTTTTCTGCTCTATTTCATTCATTAGTAATATCTAACTCTGCAGGCTTGTGTATTTAAATCTACATCCACAGCATAACTTGTGGTCAGGATGCCAATTGTTCTTCCACATACATTTCATTTCCCTGGATGAAATGCTGATTCAAGTGGACTTAATAAAGAAGTAAGTCATTTAAGCATGGAAATTAAGCTGTTGCATGTGAGAGATCTTCTCCAGTCATCTCATTACTGCATACTAATGGTGCAGTTTAATCTCTACATCTTTTGTTTGGTCTGATTAGGCATATCCCGGTTCCTATTAGGCATAAGGAAAAGAACAAGCTATCCTTAGAAGATAGCAGCGTGAGGCTTAGTCCTTGCTTTCTGACACATCCAAACCCCACAACATTTCATGTGCCTGAGGATGACAGTACCAGGTGCCAAGTCATTCTAGATATCCAAAATCATTTTTGTTGGGGTCTGGCAAATTCAGTAAGATGTCTCTATCTTGTTAACTCTTGGGTCATCCTCTTTCTTTCGATTTTGCACTGAAATTGTCCAAACACCAAGGTGAAGAGAGGTTTGTCCTAAGTAGTAGGACTCTAAGTAAACTTGTCATTAGCACTTATCTATAGTTGCTACAAACTCACCTGGTCTGACACCAGAGCCATTGTATATTTTGCATAGTTTTTTGTTTAATCCTCCTGGAGTGCTGTGCAGAGCGTGCTCTTACTCGTGATAAGTTTGTCTGCTGACTCTCCAAAGACATGCATTGCATATCCTGCGTGTCTCAAATCCAAGTGCAAACACAAAAAGCTTTCATTGACTACAGATCTATAGATGATTAGTCTTAGTAGGCTGGAGCCAGCCTTTTGTTACTGCTTCTGGAGCCAGCCTTTTGTTACTGCTTTCCTAAATACAAAGTATTACTCAGCACAGAAGATTGATGCTAATGTACTTGCCTTTTATCAGCTGTATTCTGGATAGGTAGGTCTCCTTTTCTTGTTGCTTTGTTGATAATCATATGGAAGTTCAGTGGTGGGTAAGATTTCTCAGCTTCTTTTCTTCTTACCTAGTTTTTGGCCCTGTTGAAACTAAAGAATGATACCAGAGAATGGAAGTGTTGCAAAAGAGATGTACACATAGTATGTGAAACAAGAAAAGAAAAAACCATAAACTCCTTTGACTTGTTCTGTTTCTTTTGAAAATGTTTCTTCCACATATCACCTTCCACTGGCACTCCTTTGTCTCCCACTGGTCAACAAGAAGAACGGGATTGGCTAAAAGTTTTCATTTTCCATTAAAAAGAAGTCAACTTGACAGGCTGATTAAGTGGATGGATGGGCTTTTCTGTCAAACCAGAAATGTGTATGTCACTTTCAAATTTTCAAGTTTTGTCACTTTCTTATTATTATTTTGACAAAATTCTGCACTATCCATTTACTGCAGTCCACTTTGCAAAGACTGTCCAATATTCATAGCTTTTTGTTAAAAAAAACAAAGCAAGCCTCATGTTTTTTAACAAAATAAAAAGCGTTTTTATAGAAAAGAGAGAACCTCCACTAGGCTGTTTACTGCTTCATGACAGCTAAATGAAAGGAAAGAACAATCCCAGCACAGGGCAGCACCTGTATCTGGCAGATGCATCCGTATTTAGGATCCCTCTATTTGTATGACTTTGAGGAAGTTACTTCAGCTCAAGCCTACACAGGTACAGAAGCATTCCAAAAACACTAGATAGAGCTTGATTTTATTTTCTGTGTATAAAAGGTGTGTAAAAAGTGGATTAATGTACTTCTATTTCTGTGAGCAATATTTTGAGGACAGGACTGAAAGGTGTTTTAGGATACTACATCAGGACAGACTATTTAGCTGTTACATACATAGAGGAAAATTTTTGTCTTATCTTTTTGCAGATAGAAAGGTAGGTATTTGCAGCACATGATGCTGCCAGTGTAGAAGTATAGACCAACTTGGGTTAATGCTCCCCATAAGCTAATGGCATAAACAACCTCTCTTAATTCCTTTTAAAACCAGAACTTGCTTTATCACTCACCTGCAGGGAAACAGTACACAGTAAACAATTACCTACTTAGATAGGTGGGGTTCAAACATAAATCAGAGTAGGTCATTGTGATCTGTTTTCCCCCTTGTCCTCTGTGGCCAATTTGAATTTTGCATATACTCTAATTTAAATGATATGTCCGTATGCTACTTTCTGTCCCAGAAACACTTATAATTTCTTGCAGAATATAGAAACAAGCGACCAAATACAGCAGTCAAATCCTAGTAAAAGACAGCTTAACAAACTGCCAAAACATGTAGATTGGCCAAAAAGTTTTGAAAAAACAGTTTTGAAAAGAATATTTTTTCCACAGAAACATTCTGCTTTCATCAAAGCCTACGTGACTCATGAAGACTTATTGCAGAGCCATAAAAAGCCAAGCTGGAAGAGATCTAAGATCGTGACAGTTAATCCCCCACCCAAAGGAAAGATCAGCTGCACTTATGTAATTCCCCAGGGATGCTGGTCTAACCTGTTCTGACAAATGTCTATTGTTGGGATTCCTATCCATACCATGACAAATTTCTTTGCTATAGTTTAGATTTGGTATTTCTTGTTTTGTCTCATAGAAATGGGGATAGGTTTATCTCCTTTTGCCAACTTTTTACATGTTTGAAGACTGTTACCATATTTCTGTAAAATAACCCTGAAATCCTAATCTTTTCTCATAAAACATGTCTATTAGGTCTCGAGCCCTTTTTGATACACTACCAGGCTTTGTTTTGTTTTGGTTTTGAAAGTACAGTGTCCAAAGCTGAACATGGTATTGTAGCTAAATCTAGTCTCACTGCTGCTGAGTAGGCTGGGAGGGCAGTGTTATCCCACAGTAGTCACACCTATTTGTATGTTCTCATCTATTTCTTCACAACAGCATGTTACTGCGAACTCACCTTTAACCTGTGATCCACTGCAATGTTACATTCCTTTTTTCAACAAAAACCCTATCCAATAAGTAGCTCATATTTGTGAAACATATTGAGCCATTGATCTAGCTTTTGTCTGTCTGGAATGGCATTGTATTTATTCCCGATCACTTTTAGAATGCGTTGTCATTGTTTTGAATTTTCATTCTTGCTTTCAAAGGACTTATTACTTCTCCCAAGTAGCATGACCTACAAAGACAGTAAATTGACTTTTTTATGAGCAAAATCAATAACAAAAATATTGAATAGTACTTGGTCTATGACAGATCACAGGGGAGCCACATGAAATCCAACTTTGCCTGATAGTGAATCACTAATACCCACTCTTGGAGTACAATTTTACAGTTAGTTTGAACAGAGACCATGTTTCCATACATTTTTTTATGAAAATATCCTACGAAACAGTTTTAAGTCAAAAGCCTAGCACATTGAACCTAGCTCATTCTCTTTCCTATTCCTAAATAAATATCAGCCTGTCATGCTATCACAGAATAAAATTGATTAGAATGGTGCTTGGAAATCCATTATGGCTTTTGTAGGTGTTTTGCAAATTATTTGTTGCAATAGTTTTGGAGAAGCCGAAGTTACACTTCCTTAACTATATTTGCCTTGGTCATCTTCTTCTCACCACCCCCTTTTAAAGTATAGTTTCTATATTTATATTTTTTCTGTTTACCAGGTCTCTGCTTTTCTTTCTTGGACATCATTGTTAACAACTCAAAGATTGCCCCAGTCACCTTCCTTTTGAACATATTCCAAAAAGACCATCTGATATGAAACATCTAACTCATATGCTTTTACCATTCCAGTCTGAAGTCTCATTTCTTTTTTTGTTGCTGTCAGTTTGTGTGGGCATGCTGATCAGAAGTCCAAACAAGTTTCCGGGGAAAAAAGTTTGAAAAGTTCAAAACTTTCTCACTAGTCATCTAGAGACAGTAAAAAAAAAAGGAAGAAGAAAACAAATTACTCCAAACTGAAAAATACCCTTTTTTATCCCTACACTGTAATACGTTAAAAAAAAAAAAAGGAAAAAAATAAACCCACAAAAAATGAACTTCAAGATAATAAAAAAATTGACATGTTAAAACTTTAGAAATTATAACTCATAGTTGCTTTTACTTATTTGTAACACCCCTTCTGAAAGAAAGAAAAGAAAAAAAGAAAAGAAAGAGAAGAGAAGAGAAGAGAAGAGAAGAGAAGAGAAGAGAAGAGAAGAGAAGAGAAGAGAAGAGA
>JAAGNO010011736.1:37576-94053 GCA_033439905.1 Ceryle rudis
AGAGAAGAGAAGAGAAGAGAAGAGAAGAGAAGAGAAGAGAAGAGAAGAGAAGAGAAGAGAAGAGAAGAGAAGAGATTGAGGTTAATTTAGGTTAAGATTCATATTTCTTTTCTGTTTTTCCCTGGGACACACATCAAGGGAAATATACGAGCAGCAATTTTCCTCTTCCATACCAAGGTACAAGTATCAAGATTTAAAAGTTGTGTCATATGCCTTTGGTACTCAGTACCCAGGCTATGATTTCTACATGGTGAAATAAAACTGACAGGCCCAAAGTAAAGTTGAAGGTTTATGAGCAAACAACTCCAGAGAACACTACCTGAGCTGTCTCATCTGTGGATTATACTGGTTCTATTTGTCAAACTTTTACTTTCTCCATATTAGTGCAGAAAATAAAGGTGTATAATAAACCAGAAAAATCTATTTTTATTTTCAAGGCATTGCAGAAATAATATTTTCAAGCATATCACAGTCCACAAATAATATACAAGACCAGGTATCGCAACTAGATCATATCTCATATGCTCATATCTCATACATATACATTTGTCATAAGTCAGCTTTTGCATGCGGTGCATCAGTTGCAATCACTTGAGGCACTGGGAAGGATTTGTGCCTGGAGTACAACATGGCACTGAGATAAACAGGAGAGTCTCTAAAATGGCTAATGCCATCCACTGCAAGATCTCTCCAAGTGACCAAAACCAATATGGCACATTTTACATTCCTGCACATGTAACAGGTCCCTTAATAAGTAACCACATAGCTCTCCACAGAGGTACGAGCATACTACCTTGTTTATCAAAAGCAGGATCTGTTTACAATACAGTATTTACAATTACACTAAAGTTAAAAAGAATGAAACCTACAGCTCCTTTATCTTAAGACAATAGCTAGACAAAAGAAAATCGGAGATTGCTGATGAGACAATGAGAGGACACATGCTGCAGTGACTAACAAGTTTGGACTTCATAGTTAAGATAATAAACTTATTCTGGAAATCACTTGTGGGTGATCACACGACTACATTTTCACATACAGGTAATGATCTAGGTCATATTTAGGATTTAAGCTTTATTGCATTTGGTAGATAGAAAACAACACACACAAGAACATCTTAAAATATTAAAACTTTCACTCTTTCAATGCTATCCTTTTCCATCGCAAGGCACCCTCAGTGCACTTGCCTGCTTTTTCACCAGAACTTAGCAGGCATAGGAGGATGGACACCTCTCTATGGACCTGCCTCCCTAGCTATAAAGAGATCCCCTTTTTGCTAAGCAAATGTTTGGACCATAGTCTTCTTACCACCTGGAACTCCTTATGTAGGGTTACATTGAAAGGATACTTGTAGCTGTCTTGCTTCAAAAAACCCCGTCAGATTTACTCAGTGGGACTCAGATTTTCTTTCTTGACTTTTTCTGGAAGCAGGTAACATCTTTCACCCCTCAGAGCAGTTCCCATCTCCTCTCTTCCACCACTTGAACCAGAGAAACATCACCATGACTCCACCTAATCTCTGCAACCTTTCTCTTGGGAAGGCACGTGGAGAAGAAATACATCACACCTGAACCCAAAGGTGTAGTCACCTTTGCTTAGCATTAGGTGGGAGATGCTTTATTCTGTCTCATTCCTTTGGACAGGTGTGTAAACCTAGGGAATAATATAGCCCAAAGAAATCAATTGTCCACAACCAAGCCTTTGCAGTATTGTGGTGATCCACTCCACTTGTGGTTTCAGGAGGTTTTTTTCAACCAAGCCCTTTGAATGGGCTGGGGAATGAAGGTGTGGGAACTAACTGGGGAACAGAGCTGTGTGGGTTGATCACATAGGGGTTTTTTTTTATTATTATTATTATTATATATAGCATATCAGGTGAACATATACAGCCAAATCATAAAAGCTTAAGATGGAAAAAAAACATAACAGGTCACACCTACCCTATCCTTGTGCTGGTACCAGATTGTTATCTGCAGTTTATTTTCCATCTTGTTTTTTCATGGGATAGGTGATTGCTCACTACCTCTGAATATCAGGCCCTACTGGTGCTCTATGATGGGGCCTGAACCACTTCCCTTAGGAGACATGAGGTAATTTTTCTCAGATATTAATATGCAAATGCAGCATCCAGAGTTCAAAAGGACTAGATGCATCACACTGCAATTTCAGACATTGCAGTTATAATGGTTTCTAATTCTGATGGTGCACTGCAACACGCTGAGCACAGCACAGCTCCAGCTACACAACTAGCCCTTCAGAAGGCTAGGCTGCACAGTCAAGAAGTTATTCCCAAAACTGATCTTTGCACTTTCTCCTTTTCTAAGTTGTATTCCACCAAGACCCAAAACCCACTTATCTTTCCCAAACTAACACCCTGTGTTACTAGCTCCTCAACAGACTCACCCTTGCCATTTAGCAGAGGAGGCTTCCAGTCATCCTGGATTCCCATATTTTGTGTTACATGGGCACGTGGGGGCAGTTCCCCAGTGTTACAAGCCTATCTCACCAGTCCCTGGAGACTGTGTGGTTTGTTAGGCGTACAAAAGCACTCTCAAAGCCAGAGAGACATTATGTCAAAAATAAAACACAACATTATTTCACTACCATACAAAATTTAAGGAAATATGTTGCTGTATTTATCAAAGCATAATACAGCTGTTAGCTGTATTACCCCCTCCCCCACCCCAGTCCTCTCCATGAAGCAGGTGATCCCTTGAGGTTACACAAATTGGCTTATGATGATTTAACTGGAAACAGCTACTAAAGGGGTAGGAAGTAATTTCCCTTTCCTGCTCCTCTGACTGCAGGTTTCTACCTTCTCCCTTGAGTTGTGACTTATGATCCTATGACTTCAGGATGTGCAGATCCAACCAGAAAACTTACCCTTTTTCATTTGAAGCTAATTTTGGAATCTATCAGTGAGTGTGACCAGCCCATGCAGCAGTGCTGGTGCCAACACCATGCAGCTAGCACAGAGCAACAAGATAAAGAATCCAGAGCTGCCCTTTTGGCAGGTATCCCAAGTCAGCTGAAACAGGCTATGACTAAACTAATCTGCAAGATCAAGGTGTTTCACGTGGTGGCTGAGCTGGGATATATGCTTCTGATAAGGCCCCACTTCCAGACTTGTCTTTTTTCCAGAGAAAGGCTTGCTGGTGTACACCTTTTTCCAGGTGGGGTTCCTGCTTAAAGGTTCTCTGCCCACAGGTCCCCCATAACTCATAAGCTTGATTTCCAACCAAAATATAATTTTGTAATATTTCTCCCAGTTTTGTTAGCTGTTACAGTGTGACTTTTTCTTGAAACATAAAGAGGCTTTAAAAATGCTGATGGCCCTTGGGCATAGCTGCATGGAGTTATTATCTTGTGAGACCATGTATTAAAGGTGACAGCAAAGCTTAATAGCTCACTTTGTTCTTGAGTATAAACAAATGGGTTATCCATGCATAGTGAATTGAATTCTCTCTACACACCAGAAAAAAAGAGGTTTAAACTCCAGCACATAACTTCTCATTGTATGCGTATCGAAAAAACCCATGTGACAGAAAAGCAAGATAAAAGGCAGGTCTCATTACAACCATTCACAGACATCAAACTTCATGGCAACTGAACGTAAGTTGGATGAGATGGTGCTTGCTTAGATCCTGGGACACTGACAATGGGTCTTTGTATTCTGTCCCCTTAAATGTGATAGCACTGGGCTACTCCTCACCAGTATGAGCATACAGCCCAGCATATGAATTACTTGCCTTCACTGAAGTAGTGACCTCAGGTTTTAGGGAGCCAAAGGATCACTGTCAGCCTCTAAATTTATTTCAGTTCTCTAATCCTTTACATTTTCAGGACTTCCAACCCTAATCTTTGTTTTTATAGCAAAATTAAAGAATGTCTCTGTTTGACATACTACCAGTCCTTTGCAGATGCTGGCAGTGGTGAGTATGAGAGGGCCTAACACAACTGGGTGTTTTGCTCCCACACCCATGCCAGCTCAATCAGAGCTCTACAGAAGTGCATCAGCTTGCAGGCCATTGGGCAGCCTCTGAGCTGTGGGGACTGGCATGGCTGGGCTGGGGTCACAGCAGCAGGCAGGAGACAAGCTGCACCCAGGGATAAGTCTGGAGGTGGAAAGGCAAAGTTGAGTCCCTCTTCCAGGTAATAGTTTGGATTAGCTTTATCAGCTAACTAAGTTTCCTTGAAAGTAAATATAACTTTTATTATCCCCTCACACACAAACCTACTGTAAAAGCAAAGAGTGTCCATAATTCATATGTGATTCTGTGACAGCTACTGAATATGTCATGAATACCTGTGCAGAGTGCCCTTCTCCATTAGATGCATCCTGGTATGCCCATGATTTCAGCCTGAGCATGCTGAAATGTTTCACTCATGAACTATAAAATACTGAAAAATATTGGTTTGGCATGAATACCTGGTGAATCACCGTCATTTGTAATTGTTTTGGGGTATGGAGGTAGTCTTGGCTTATTTGTATTCTAGTTTCACATGAGAACATTGATACGAAACAGCAGTAATTGAATCTGATAAGCTCTGGTGAGCCTTCCCCCAGGAAAGGAGGTACGATTTAGAGAGAGATATAAGAGTACAGAGGGATGTCTAGAAGGATGGATGGAGACTTTCAGGTTGCCTCACATTGCAACTCATAGATTTTATATACGCCTAAAATGAGTGATCATCATCTCAGGCAAAGCTAATTACCTGATACATTATGACTGTATCTGCCATGAGAAGGATGGAATTCAAGGCGTTTCCCCCTCCTCTTTAATTTTTTTTTTTTTTAATTAATTGTCTGTCTATTTAAGCTTTCTTTGAAAATACAAGGATCTTAGACAGCCTAAGACTGCACTCTGGGAGTCTTTGTTGGTGAACATTGTTTCTCCTCCTGTCAGTGTTTGGGCACTAGCTTGATGGGATGACTGTCTCAAGAAGTACCATAGTCCACAGGAAATGAGGCAACGTCAGACCTGTGGTGTGATCCTCCATTGTCTCCAAACTACAATGACTCAGTAAGAAAGCCCTGGTCGCAGATTTGGGTTGCACTTCTAAATTTCCCTGAGTTGGCAAACTCACATCCTGTAACCATGTGAGCTAGAGCCAAAGGGCTAGTTTGGTCTTAACCCATGAAAATCAACTCAGAAGACCAGGGGGCTGACAGACAAACTCTTTACATTCTCTTTCAGTGAAAGAGCAGTTTCCATGGGTACAGGCAGCAATGTTATAGCTGCCCCACTGGGAAAAGGGGGTGAGAGAAAAGATTGGAGGCAGGAGCTGACACATAGTAAGCAAAACTGGCAAGACTTGAAGGAGAAGGTGCAGTCCACTCAGAGCACTTCACAATCTCCAGTGGAAAACTGTCTCTCTGTCCTCATGGCAGCATCACCACTATGAGCTTCAACAGTCCCATCAATCTCGTAACCTTTCTACACTGCTCACAGTCACAGCATGTGGGGTGCTTCTCCAAGAATATTCTGCTTGGCACATTTGAGAAAAGCAGGACCCACAGCCTGGGATTTGAAGGTGTACAGTGACACTAAACCTCTGTATACTGTGAACTCTAGTCTCCAGAGGCTGCCACTTAGATAAATGCAGAGCTTCTCCTCACCCATAAATTGCTATGAAGCTGTCCTGAAGCCTTCCTTCGAGAGCTGCGAAGAATAATAATTTCCTTGCCACACAATGCTGCAGGTCATGTTATTGCCTGAAGTTTTCAAGATTCAGAAAGGAGCTTTAAAAAGTGGCTTATTAAGGTGTTGTGTTTAGCCCCCAACACCTTCAGTTCTAAAAAGGAGGCTTTTAGATAATCTTCATGCTATGATGGTCTCTTTACCACTCTTAGAGGAGAAAGGGGGAAGCTTCTCTTCAAAATTCACAAGATGTGTCACTGATACTGAAATAATTCCTTAAAAAAACATTCACTCCTCACTGAAACACCTATAGCCTGAAACGAGGATATCCTTAAATTAAAATGTAGGTATTAGAGCATGTTTCAAATTTCTCACAGAAGTAATTAGCCATTTTGAAACATATTTAACAATTCAAGTTAATGATCTCATCTCAAGAAAAATGATACTACATAATACAGTAACTGACTGGGACAGATGCATTAGAAAAGGGACTACTTGCAAACTTGATTTTTTTCTATTTTCATTTTAGTGACATCAAATATTTAGGCTAAATTTATTCCCAGCGTCACACAAAACACCATGTTCCTAGGAACAATATAAATGCTGAATATGGAACCAAAAAGCTTAGGAAGAAAAAGCTTTGGTTTACATATTTGTTTTGCAATACCTGCTACAACATTACAGATCATCCCTCTTCATTCCTTCTGCTGAGAGTTAATCTTATTGTTGAAAATTCAAAATGAGATGAAAGCAAAGGAGAATATCACATCATTCTGAAGATAAAGGGGGAAAGTTCTTCAGCAGAAATAGTGCTTCAGTTATTTTACTTTCATAATTAAATATTTTTTTCAGCTCATAAGATTATGCAGTGCACACAGGCATATTGCTCTAGTTTCTTGTCCTCCTTACAGTCATAATTAGGCTTGTAAACACTAATTTATTTAACTCTTGCAACCAACATCTGACGGAAAGACTATAAATAGACTGACTTGAATGTCATAATATTTTTTTTCTGTGCATACAGACTTTGTATTTCAACACAGAACTGTTTGGTGCAGTAAGAGCTGGCCATCCACTCAGTCTCTTTCTCCTGATTATTTTTTTCTTATTATTTTCTCTTTAACTTTGTCATGTGTTGAAACAGAGTCAGGTGACTGAAAGAACTAAATATCTCTGTAAAGGCAGCAAGATTGGTTGCCGGAGGAAATATTTGGCTGGCACAAAGCTACAGACTTAGGTCTCATTGTGCAAAGCTCTGTCAGCAAGGAAGCAAATGCTGAAAACCCAGATAGATAATCCATCTTTCAAATTATTATTATTATCCCACTTGCACTTCTCTGAACTATTAGTAATGGTAACTTTTAATTGCTCATCTTTCTGCAGTACCACATTTCACTTACCTGAAGCAAATTCATCTCATCTTTGATGCAGACATGCCTATGAATTTCTATCATGTTTAGATGTAGCTTGGTATACTCTGTTTACAGGACTTCTTTTACCTACTCTCAATTTACATAGGATTTGCAAACTCTGAATATTATTTCATATGGCCTTAGAATGCAACCGAAAAATGAAGTTTTGCTTGATTTTAAGTCACAACCAAAGAAGAGGTGGTGGTGGGATTTTTTAAGAGTGCATTTATTTGCATGTTTCAAAATAATATTCTCATTTGTCTTTGTCTCAAATATTGGCCACAGCTTGCTTGAAACAAAAGGCCCAACCATTTGCTGGAAAAACAGCTGTGTGCTTATTTAAAATGCAGTCTGAACTTGCTTGAAATCTGGTTCCAATTCCTTTCAAAACCTAGCTTGGGACTCCCAAGTTCTCAAACTATGACAACCTTTTTGGGGCACTGGCCTCATTTTGCATGCTAAACATGGGGGTTATACCTGTGTTTAAAATTCAAACATATTGTCCTACTAAAGTGAACATAATATTAGAACCCCTTGAAAATCTGGGTTCAAATATAGGCTTATTCAGTATAGAATGACCTCTGTCAGAACCACCATCATCAAACATCCATATACACAATTTCAAATGCAGTGGAATCACTCACTTTTTAAAATTAAGCACATTTACGGATCATAGAACATCATAGAACATGACTTGTGCCCTTGCAGTGAAGCTCCTGGTTTGAGATTGAAGTTCAACTTCAGATGTACTGGCACAGAGGCCAAGCACAGGTCACCCTACCAGGCATGCTGCACCGCACCACCATGGTGCTCCACACTGCCAACAAGTCTGGGATACCCATCGAGGCAATGGCAGGGACTAGAGGTTGGCTTATTTCAGGTCCGTGCACTGCACCCTTGCACTGGAATGATACAGTACATACCAGTCCTCTACCAGAGTGCAAATGCTATACATATAGGCCCAATCTGGCTTTCTCTTTAATTATAGGGGGTTTCACTTTTTTTCCTCAAGCTGCAGACCAAATCAGGAGACACACTCTCTTTGTTAATTGAGTGGTTTTGTACCCACCATTTAGATGGAAAAATAACATAAAGGATGGTATTTCATAATTTTAGCTTCTTTGATTCAGTAGAGGAACTGCTCAGCGTGAGTGATGCCATCCTTAATCAACACTTGCACACACTTCAAAATATACCTTGAAGTTAAATCAGTGCTGAAGTAAGACCTTTGTGAAGTTTAGCAGCCAAACAAGAAAGGCAATCACTTTGTGTCGACATAATTGAGTATTCCAGTGAGACCTGTGAGACATAAAACAGGTTTAGAAATCCATTATCTTCACAAAAGATGGGCTATTCAGCATATTAGTAAATTTAAGCTATGGGATTTTGTGGTAGTTACTTTTTGCCAATACAGAAATATTCTACAACATTGAAAGAATTCTTATCAGTTATTTCTGATCTCAAGCCATAATAAGCGAAGATAAACATTAATCAGGAAATTTCTTTCATGAGTCTTTTATTTTAATTCATATCATATCCACAAAAATAGGAACAGCCTTTAGAACCATTTTGTGATACATAGTGTCCAAGCTGAGATTTACAATGGCAATAGTGAAATATGTGATGTGGATTTGTTTCCAAATGTATACATCAAAGATGATGTTGTGAGAAGCAAGCATGCAAGGTGCTGCAGAAAGAAAGATTAAATGTAAGTAAACATTTTAATGTCTGTGTAGTTCACCAGCCTACATAGTTTCTCAGGATGTTGTTAGAGTTCCTCTAATTTTGTGCAGAAAATATAGTTTGAGAGTGCTTGTGTCAACAACTTTGACATAATGATTGGCATGTAACTATATAAATATAATATACTTTCCTATCTAGAGCTTTATACATATGAAAACTTATGGTACAATAAAATACACACGGTGCTACCAGTTTAGTAGCTGCTAACTTAAAGGATACCTCTTAAAATGTGATTGCTGAACCTCTAAAATATAAAATAAAAGAGCAATCAGAAATGCTTTGTGTTTAAATAGTAATTTACATAAACATTCATCTCTTCATTTTCTCCATTCGCTTAGGTCTTGTAAAAAGACTCCTTTTGGTTGATTGCATCTGTCCTTGGCAAGAACTGTAGTTTTAAACAGTCCTTTGTGTTTGTCTTAGGCAAAGGTTAATATATTTGTAAAACAGAGTAAATGTTGGCTGGCTTCTATTCCAACTTTGTGCTATTGTAATGTTGAATGACAAGTACCTAGTCGGAAAAATTCTGCAGAGTGAGAATAGAAACTTACATGATTTCCACATACTGAAAGACGTGACAGTGGAAGACTGGCATTTATACTGCACCACAGTGTAAATCACTCTCTAGATTTATATACTATGCTTCTAAATAAAGCTCTACATTTCAACACTTAAAAGCAGGTTTAGCTGCTGGTCAATACCAAGTGGTGGCACGTGTATATCACAAGTTCATTTTATTTCCCAAGAAGTTTGGTGAGAGATCTGGTAGAAAGCAGCTTTGTGAAGGTACTACAATCAGTTGCTCCGAGATGTATGTTAACCTGAGATAAATTACAACAGCATTGCAGATTTGTGACAATATCACTGATTTCAGATTTTCTTCCAAGGTGTGGATTGGGGGGGGGGTGAGGGTGAAGAGCATGGAGCAACAGGCTGCAAATAACCATGGGGTGTGGGGAAGGAATGGCCTTTGAAGCAAAATGAAGGTGCTCTCCTCATCTGATGGCCTGGTTCTAGTTATATGAACTACAAAATGATGGTAAAGGAAGTGGAATGTAGCTAACCAAACTAAAAAAAAAAAAAAGAAAGTAAATTACTGAGTTGTACAAAAGCAAGCAAGGCTAGCACAGTCAGTAAAAAAAAAAAAGAGATAGACTGAGAGAAAAAATGCTTTGAAGTACTGAGGCTTATTATTTGATTTGTAAATAAGATGAATCTCTCTCCACCCAGGTTATGAAAAGTAAAAATTGTCATGTATAGGTAATTGATGATGACAGCTCTGGCATATGCAGTGTAGGAGGTGGTGTTATTGTCTGACATGCCCTACATGTGTAGATAACAACTTGGGCTCTCATGTTTGCCTACAAATTGTTGCTAAGCACATTTGATACCCTTTATATTGATATTTCTGTTGTCTCTTGGTTTCATTTCTATTTCCTTTGAAGACCAACTAAAAATTGAATATCCTACAACCTCCAGCTGCACCTTGCTGCATATGGATTCAAATTCAGGGGATGCCCAAGGAAATATTGGATGGATTAAAACTTATTTCTTTTTTTCTTTATGTCCTGGACTGCTGAGCCCCTGTTATTTTCTTCCAAATTCCCCATCCCTGAAAAAGTGAGTTGGGATCGATCTTGGTTTCACCTCTGTTAACGCCACCAAGAAAATCCTGTTTCTCCACTCTCACATCACACATGGTGAAGTGCTGCCTCCTCTAGTTTTTATTTCCCCATGTTCTGCATGTGCTTGGTGCCAGCAGGAAGCATTTGTGACTTGGAGAAAGAAAAAGCTGCCAAAGAATGTTCAGTCTTCACATACCACTGCTACAGATGAGCCCAAAATACTGACCCAGATTTGAATGTCCCCAAAATTTCAGTGTCTTTATTTTGTTGGGGTTTTCTCCAGCTAAGAATCCTAAACACAGCTGACAAATACAAATACAAAATGGAGTTAGACTTAAGAAAAACAAAGGGAACTGATATTTTACATGCAATAGAGCTTTGCATTTCTCAAAGGTTTTTTTGAAGTGTCTGTCCAAGTGAGACTTGACTTGCCATGAGGACTGTACAACTTAAAGGAACTGGGGAGACTGCTCCCTCATGCCATGGGATTATGTGTTCTACTTGCTCATCTCTTCACTGTTTCTAATGGCATGGATCTGCATACTTTAATTAGGAATGGAAGAGGGTGGGAGCAGTATTAATATTTCTACTGGGAAACAGGTGCCTCTTAATAAGTTTTCCCAGTCAGAAAATAATCATCTTCCTCAATAGCTTTTGGTTCTCAAGACTGACTGCAGTTCACGTCAGAGATGTGAGTTGAAAACAAATAGCCCTTTTCCTGGGAAGAGCTGAATGCCCTTTGGAGATAAGGGAGGATAGTCAGTACCAGTAAGATCAGGTGCTAAGCTTCTGCCTACAAAAGAAGGTACTAGTGATGGAGGTAGTATGGGTTCTCCAAATAAATGCTGACAGCCAGCTTGCAGAGCCACCGCTCTGTGGTTGGGTTAAGCTAAGTGAAGAGAAACCCACCATCTGACTCAACAAAAGCAACTGGAAGGCAGCAAATTGTTAAAACACTCAGAAATCAGAGGAGGGAAGGAACAAATGATATTGGCCAATGAGAGCTATAAACCAAATGGCTATGGAAGAAGACTACTTGGCTCAGAGTTGCTTTACTGTTTCCTCCACTCATAGTTGCCTTCCGAAGTGGATTATCATACTCCCTAAATGCCCTAGTATTTCACTCCTTCCCTTTCTTTGCATGACTCATAGATCACATTATGCCTGTATGATTAAAACAAACAAACAAACAAAACAGAAAAAAAAAAAAAAAGATAGAAACTTCACAAGAAGGGAAAAATAATCATAATTCTGTAATGTTATATCACAGAAAACTGTGTACATTTTTTTCCCCATACAGGACATACTTCAAATAAAATAATTTTAACACCAAGAATGATAATGTTCCTTCTTCCCGACAGAAGTAGAATTGCTTTTTCACCCCAGTTTGGCACATAAATATAAGAAAATAGTCTTTGAGTATTTACAGCCAGGTGTTTTAAAAGTTATTTCCTGACATATTTAATTCTCATTTTCTCTCCAGCCACGGGCATTCTTTCCAAATTTGTATACTAATCTCCGACCATCCACACGCTCCAGGATTTCTCTTTTATAATAGTATCTGTTAAAAGAAAAAAAGACAAACAAAACATAGAAAAAGATTTAAGATTAAATTCACCTATGGTCCTAAAAGGCCACTGCCAAGTAGGTAGTCCCTCAGCTAGCTGAAAAGTCTTTATTTTCCATTAATATATATGTAATACCTAAGATTCTCACCATTGAAAAGAAGAAAAAAAAATTGATGTCTTTTTACTTTATATTAATTATCTTCTGAGTTTGAATTTCACCATATTTCAGGTCATAGCATATTGCCATATTTATCACACACTCATATGAAATTTCATGGTTTGGGTTTTTTTCTAGATAAGAATCTAAGGTCAGACCAGGAAAGAATCTCAGCTTCCATTAAAAAATATATTTTGAGCATTCATAAGTTATGAAGAAATGATTAAAATGCTGAAGCAAACAGCAAAGAAAATCCTCACATAGGATTTGTAAAGCTATTTTAAGATAATGGGTGGAGGATATGTTTAGTTTCTGAACACTGCTGGAAATAATAAGGTCTCTGGCCATTACTGGGCCTTTTAAACCTTTCCAGTTTGGTAACACATGAACTTTCAGCTTGCTACAGCCATGTTTCCTTACTGCATTTGTTGTTTGTGTGGACAGCAATAGAATGTGTATTATATATACAACACATATGTATGTTATATATATTTTATATATCATCATATACATAAACAGGAAGGGAAAGAATAGACAAAAAGAACATAATGTTACAATCTCAAAATTAGTGGGAGAGATTCAGCTGTCAAGCAAGCAAATGGTGCTGCTGAAAATTCATTTTTAAAAGTCAACCAGGTTCTCCATTCACATAGTCTCCTCACATGCCCCAGTCTTCTACAGCAACATCTCAGCTCACCTCATAGCCCGGCTGAGCTTCTCATAAGTCATACTGCTGTTGTTTTTCTTCTTTCCCCAGAGCTGAGCAACAGCTTCAGATTTTAAAAATCTGAAGACACCTTCTGACCGGTCTTCCCACTTGATTAATCCTGGGTTTTTCTCAGGATTGAGAAGAATATCTCGAATAAATTCCCACAGATGAGTTCCTCGAGGGTCTGAAAGAGAAAAGTGGGCAGGAGGAAGGGGTGTCTAAAGAGCTATGCTTGCCATTTTCATGTCATGCTCTTAACATATGTCATCTACAGATGGTCACCATTTGGTAGGGACAGGCCATAGTTGCTGGAGTGCAGGACCCCCCACCTTGGAAATACATAGGCAAAAAATGCTGACAGCCTTTACACCGAGGCTGGAAGTGAGCGTCAGCCTTCAGCAGTCTGAAACCTGTGGCAGGCAAGTAGGAGCCGCAACAACCAGGGGAAGCAGAGTCCAAACCACCCACTGCTTCCTTCTGTCTTTGGCACTATTTCTGCCCTGAAGATAACATGGTTAAATCTTCTTTTCATCTCATTTGCCCATTTTTCCTTATATTCTCCTATGGCATGGCACATAACCTGATATCATGCAGTACGTGAAACAGTCAAGATAATTGTGAAGGAGGCACCGAATCTCCATGTATTTAAAAGACCAACAGAAGCTGAGGGAAGCAAAATGCTGTTCCACATCAATGAGTATTTGGCCCTAGGTGTCCTAGATAGGCTTAAAACATGTAAGAAGATTTGGAGTGGATATAGGGATAGTGACAAAAGTGGCTAGCCAAAATGGTATGTGAAAAGGGCATTAAAAAGCTTCACCGTGATATCAGAATAGGCAAAACCAGATCTCTAAATTCAACATGTAGACCTCCCAGTTTAAGCACAAATCCATCCCACAGTTACGGTAGAAATGGCACCAGAAAGCCCAGGTCAAAATAAATAAATAAATAAATAATTTAAAAAAATTTAAATCCAACAAGTCAAATGTTGTAGCTTATGAATGAAGAGTAACAAACACAATGACAAGGTGGGCCAGAGAGACAGCAGTTCTTTGGTCTGACTTCAAAAGCATGCAAGGTTTTAGATCACATTAAGAAGGAAAAAAGCTAGTCAAATATGTGAAGGCAAGTAGAAAATGGTACGGAGTGCAAAATTAGTAGAATTAGATTTTAGTCAAGTAATCCAATATGTTTCTTTGTTATTATAATTGTTTTCTAGAACTAACAAAATGTGGTGGACCTATTCTATCTGGACATCAGTAACGCACTCAATAGATCATGATACAGAGCAGTACTGAAGAAAGTGGAAATGTAGGGGATTAGCCCAGCATATGGCAAGGTGGCATTTTCTATATGCCAAGATTGTAATTAAATTCTTAGAATCATTTAATATCTCAAGTAAAAAGGGACCCGTAAGGATTTCCGAGTCCAACTCCTGGCAGGACTACCAAAATCTAAACTATAAGACTAAGAGCTTCATCAGGACTCTCCTTAAACTCTGACAAGCTTGGTGCTCTGACTACTTCCCGGGGGAGCCTGTTCCAGTGAGTGATCACCCTCTTTGTGAAGAAGCTTTTCCTAATGTCCAGTCTGAACATCCCCTGATGCAGCTTCATTGTATTTCCTCGTGTCTTGTTGCTGGTCACCAGAGAGAGGTGGTCAGCAACCTCCCCCCCTGCTGCCCTTCTTAAGGTAGCTGTAGACTGTGATGAGGTCACCCCTTAACCTTCTCTTCTCTAAGATGAACAAACCAAGTGAACTCAGTTCTTCACAGGTCCATTTTCAGACCAGTCCTATCTAATTCTTTCATTAGCAACCTTGATATATACAAGAAACAAAATATCTGTGTGTAGATATAAAGTTCAGTAGTTCTGGTTCAGCAAAGTCACAGAGCAGGGTAAGAAGAGCAATCAGGAAGAGATAGATAATCTGAAGACCATATTGAAAGAGGATGAAATAAAATACTACAAAATGCAGTGAAGGACCATTGTTAAGGTTTTCTACTATAAATAGGGAGTGGCATAGAATGCAAAACACATAGTCAAGATATTTTCATTATAAATATCTCCAGATCTTTATGGAGAATGTCCAGAAATCACAATTATGGTAACCTGTCTTCAGAGACAGGTTGAATCAAATCTAGCAGAAAAAGGATATAAGGGAAGAGGAGAGACTGTCATATCAGAGGAGGAGAAAGCCACAGGACTGAGGGGCAGGTGCTTGCTTATGATGCCATGCATGAGAAGTTCTGGAAGGAGATGCTGCGCAGGGTTGCTGGTGAACGCTGCACCAGGTATGGGCATAAGCATGACCATACCCATACACAGACCTTCCTGATTTAACCCTGGATCTCCTTCATCATTCCTTTACTTCAGTCCACCAGCCCAGTTCAAAACAGGGCAGAGGCAACTTGTTTCTGGTTGCTTCCTCATAGCCCTCACTGATAAAAACAAGTCGAAAGTATAACAATACCGAGTCAAAAATAAAGTAAGCAAACAGTACTATAAACAGTCAGATCCTTGGAGGATTCAATCACAATAACAATCTAACCAGTTTTGCTTTCAAAATGCTTCCTTTTCCCTCCCAAAGGGGATTTGCTTTTAATGTGTTTCTTTTCTGTCAGTCAACCAACCATTATAAACATGGATGTCGACTTACTGTGTTTCTTGGTGTGGGACTTTGGGGTATGATCTTGTAATTTTTTCACATCTGAAGAATCTGTAGAGAAGGAAAATGAAGCCTATTTGTAAATTTGATTAAAGGCTTTCCATTGACTAGTAGGTTGAAAGAAATAAAACCACAAAAAAGAACTAATATCTCTTTTAAAGATAATCACTTTTCAGAAGGTAATCTAAGTGAGGAGGAAAGGGCAGAGTTTTGTTTTCTGTACTTTATGTTAATCAGCACACTTCACAAAGAGACCATTGATGAATAAAGAATGAATGCAGAGGTAAACATTTGGCTTTTGAAACCTAAATTTGATTAACAAATACCTCATCTCATGTTATGTGTGAGAGAGAAAAAAATAAGACGATCATGTCTATAAAAGGAATCCTGAATTGTCCCATTATGTCTTAGTCTTTGCAGAAGCATGTATCTTTGGGGGCTTATTTGTTTCTGAAGAGATGATCTAATATGAAATGTATGTGCTGGTACCAATGCACAGAACACCTACCTGACTAAAGCATAATGAACTGGCAAATCATTGTTGGGGGGTGGAAGGGGGGGAGGAATGGGGCTACACTGGTAGGAATTTTTGGCAGCTGGATGTGCATATATTGTTCCATGGCTCAGAGCCACAGAAACAAGCCATTTCTCATCTATGGTACTTTTTCACCTGCAGCCAGCCAGAGGAGGCATAGGGTTTCTGGCACAAGCATTTCTTCAGAAACAAAGTTCCGCCTGTTCCTGACTGTAACCTACCTTGCAGTCTGCACGTTCAACCCTCTCGCCCTCAAACAACCGCAGTCTGGCTCTGCTCTTCTCATTAATGAATAGCTTTCATCTGATTGCTCTAAGTCTCACAAAATCTTCAGGATAGTCCTGAGAGGGAGGCCCTTCTGTGTTTGCTTTTCAGCATACTTCGTACCTGAATTCTATAAACTAAAGCTTGAGGTCCCACGCATGTTTTCCCAGCTTCTATGAATGCACAATTATCATACTTTTCATGGAAACCGGGCATTTGCATGGGAAAATGACTCACAGGAAATATTAATTTACATAGAAACTTGTTGGATTTGCACAGACAACTGCAATAACTGCATGTGAAAAGGTAGATGCAAAGATATTCACACACTTGCTTTATTCATACATAACTGGAAACATGAACTGAGATCAGTGAAACATGAACTGAGCAGATCAGTGAGGATAAGCTTAACATTCACTACTGAGCCTGACATAATTATTGTCCTTGACCCCCAAGCAGTAAATGTGCTCTGAGTCATTTTGCCTTCCCGCTCTCAAAGAGCAGAAACCAGCCCGAACCTCAATCAGCTTGGGGGGAAAGAGTAAAATGAGGCTTATTTCACTGCCTTTCCTCAGATTATGATTTCCCTGATGTTATTAAAAGTCTGTGGGAACTCCAGGCGAGGGCAGCAGGACCCAGTCCTTTATTTGCCCTCTTATATAAATCCTTCTCATTTTAAAATCCCACAATTCACTTGCAAATGCTTGTTATGCTCCACTTAGCTGGAGATTTATTCTTGGAAGTTCGTTTGCCTCCTCTCTAGTTAGTGATACATTCTGGATTTCAGCTGTGTAAATAGCCTCCCACTCTGCCTCCACTCCTATGTGGAGACGGGTTTCAAACATGTCATGCTAGGAGGCTGGAGCCTGACAGATGAAAAGAGTTACGATGCAGTTTCAACAAAGCTGTCTTGCAAAACTTTTGACAAAAGGTTGCACAGTATTTGCATATGATTCAGGAATGAGCCATTTTTTTACGGGATATACAAATTTAGTTTTTATAGGAGGCTGTGCCCTTGGCGTGCCACCCTAGCTCTAGGCTTAAGCAGTCAGCAGGTAAATACACCATGCCAGGATCTTGACAGGTCCCCAGTCCTGTCAGAGAGCTTGAAATCCTGGTAGCCATCTTGTGAGAGTGGGTGGAGGCAGCAAAGAAAGCAAACATAGTGCTTGGTTGGGGGGTTTAAGGTGTGGTGGTTTTCTCCTTCCAATTTATTTTGGGTTTTGTCTTTTGGGGGTTCTTTTGGTTGGTTGGTTTGGGTTTTTTATTATTATATATTGCTGAGTGCATTAGTTTAAACTGCATGTCACTTGGCAAGCCTGGCTATGCTGGGAGGCCAGGGGATGCAGCAAAAGGGCAGGCACAGAAGCTGTGACTGCTACCCATACACAGAGGCTCAGGGTTGCCCCCAGTGCAGAGGTAGCACCTGCAAAGCTGCATCTACAGCAGTGTGCTTTCCTTTCTCATCCTCCCATGACTTCCACTGCTTTCTCGCTCAGGTCTATTTGATTAACAGCCTCCCTGCCACCTCTGCTCTCCTCTTTTCCCACTGCCTCACTCTCTCACCTCCACTCTTTGTACCTTCCCCTGGGACATGCCCCACAGAGCACCCTGACACGTGTGCCCAGACTGCACTTTTGCCAAGCACTATGGCAAATGAGTTTGCTCCGTTCTTCTGTCCTTGAGCAGGTAGATTGTATCTCTGCCTTGTGGAAGCACTGCATGGGGATGAGGCAGCATGAGGTGTCTGCCCTGCTGACAGCTCCAGTAGGAAGCTCTTCTGCTGGTACAGTTGGTCAGAGGGCTTGGTGCCTGCCCTACGGCTTCCCCAGGCCGACCCTAAATCTATCAAACTACCCAGAGTTAACCACTGGCTCACTAGGGGAATGCAGCCACTTCTGGGGAGGAGCATGGCACCCATTTGCACACACCCAGCTACACCACAGAAAAGTGTGATGGACCTGGAATGTTTTGTCTCTGACACTAACATATTCCCCTTTGACTCAGTCACTTTAAAAGACATCTGGAGATTGCAGATTATTTGATCTTTTTTGTTTTCAGAGAAAGAAGAGAGAAGCATTTCTTGAAAGTAAGCTATGGTAATAACGATAGCAAAAAAAAAAAGAGCTGTCAGAATCACTATTGCTTGGTTTAAAATTACTGGAGGCTCAGAGTCAATCCTACAACAGAAGACCACAGAGACTATTATACATCAGTAGCCGTGGGACAAGTGACAAACAATGAACAATATAAGTTCCTTACCAGGAGGGTGGTGACTAGGTGTTGTCATGGAAATCTGAGCACGACAGAATGCTTTACTGTCCAATAACTCTGAGAATTAAAAAAAGAAGATATTTAAAGTAATGGCCTCAGACAATAATAAAAACCAACCCAGAAATGCATGAAGTATTGTAATGTTAGTTACCTACTGTGCTACCATAGCCACTGTCATACAGGTAATTGTCTTCTTTCCAGGACACCATTAATGATGGATCTGAAGATAAATGACCAAATGGAAAATGAGATCACTAAAATAACATTTTTTAACACAGAGATGAATATATTGAACAGAAGGAATAAGAAATGACAAAAAATAGAGGTGTTAAGGGAACCAAGAAGGGAATGGGCTATGCACAAAATTATTTCCTTTCACTCAAATTATGGATGGAGTTTTGCATACTCAGGCAAATGTACTTACACAAAGCACTGACTTTTAGATACAAGGTAGTAGGCTCTTCCTTTTCCTGGTTAATATATCGTTTATGCCTGCCCTTGAAGGAGGTTTCCTATGCCATCAACTCTAATTCTACCCTATCAAGTCCTGAATTCTCATCCCCTGGTGATTATGACAGTGCTTTGGTGCTATAGAGACGAGATTGTTCTCAAATACCTAGTCAAACAGGAGGATATTTATAAAGAATTATTTATTTCCATAATGGTAGAACTCAAAAGTCCCTTCTGAAACAGAGCTTTGTGTATAAGCACATAGTGAGAAACATCAAAGCCTAATCTAGATGAAGGGCCATTTTATTCCAGCACATCAAGTCCCTATCCTTAACCTAAAAACCACCTTCATGATTAGAGAGGAATAATTTTAGTGACTATCTGGTCAGATGGATCAATATAAACAGAACAAAAGCATTGTCATTACGACCTGTAGATTGATGTCCTGATTTCCTACTCTCTTCACAGTGCATTTTTGAGGTAAGAATCCTTAAAATGTCTTGTTCCTTTGAATCCAGGTTGGAAATTATGAGATATAAAGTTCAAATCTATGTTTTACTTTTTTTTTTTTTTCATGTTCATATAAATGAAATCAAAACCACAAAAGTAAGTTATAGTTAAATCATCATGTTTGGCCAAGTTACCACTTATGACATAGGAATTTAGCAGGTATGCTAAGTAATAGCTGCATGTTTGGGCACCCAGAGCTTGTGTTCCTACAATAGCACACACCCTTTGCTTGCTTGGACACCTGATCTGTCTAATGTTGCCTCTGAAAACAGGCCTTATGAGCCAGAAAAATGGAGAGGCAGCTTGTCTTCCCACTTTGGCCTTTTTCAGTACCTGTGTCTTTGCAACTCTGATGGTCTACTAGGATGGGGCAGGCTTCTCCTCTAAGCCACCTGTCCTGTCCCTACTGGCTTACAAGGAGTCCCTTGCTCAGCCTCTACCCATGGTTGGCATTGCTGGAGCCCCAACACACCACTCCTGATTCAGCATAGCTAGGAGTTATTCCTGGGCTTTGACCTTTCCAAGATGGGCAGCTGAGGTACTTTGTATTGTACTGTGTATCTCTAGTGGGAGAAGGAACTTACAGTATAAAAGATCTCATAAATCAGGACTTAAAGGATTACTGTAGTTTCCTATATGGCAAGCTTCGAGGTTGCTGCATGAACATCACCTGCACCATACTGGCACAGGCAAGGAGTGGATTGCAGATTGCAGTGCTTGCCCACTGCAAGAAGAAAGTGAATAGTTCCCTTAGCTGGAGAGCTGGGCTCCTCTGGGTTGGCTAAATAAGCAGGACTGGCAGTTTTTGTCAGTGATATCTTACACTATGAATCTGTATTCATTCTGCCAGAAGCTGCTAAAACACAGGTCAGGAACACACCCACATACAAAGAAGCTGGGACTAGTGAGATAGTGATAGAATATGGACAGAGGTGCTCTGGCAAAGGAACCAGGAAAACAGTCGTGCCAAAAGAGGAGGATTGAACTGAGCTGAAGTTCTTTTCTCAGTGAAACAGAGTCCTGGGAGGAAAGGCATCTAACTGTGAACACACTGGAGAAAAAGTCTGCCACAAGAAAAATGCAGATCTGGTCAAATCAAAATACTACCCAAATTTCAGTTTCATTGAAACATGTGAAGAAAATTAATATAACATTTTTCTCTCTCTAAGTTTTGTTTGTTTGGACATTTCCTCGTGTTTCAAACATTAACAGCACTTCAAAACAAAATGTTTTTTCGTTTTTTTTTTTTTTTTTTTTTTTTACTGAGAATACTTTGAAAATAGTTGTTTTGAAATCTGCTGAATGAAGTCCTCTACAAAGCTGTACTCACTGAGCACTGCAAACTACTCCAACTCTGAACATCAGCATAGACTGCTGATACTCCAGAGATCTTCCAGTTAAAGTGGCCACATGCAAACTAAGATACGGTGGTACTACCCAAAACTCCAAAAAGTAGACACTGACTAATATTTGTTTTACTTCTTTTATTCTGCATGATACAATTTTAATTTTATTTAATGCCATTTTGATATCTCTCTCTTGGAATGAACAGTTTTCACTTTTTGCCACCAGCAAAAGAAAGTTACCCAACTGTTACTCACCTGTTTGCTCTGTCTTCACAATGACATTATGAGATGGGTACATGTCACTTCCACACTGACCTGCAAGAAAAGGTAGGGCAGGCAATACATAAGACAACAACCACAGAAGAATCAAAGGCATTAGCTCCAAGCAGCGACTGCTACAGCTGAGCCAGAAGGCTACATTCAGAGTGGGAAACAGACCCTTTCCCCTAATTTTTCAGACTCCTGCCTTATGTGATAGCAATTTAGCAATACAGTGAATGAGTTATATAGCAAACATAGCAAATGATAACTTCCAAGTAGGTCTCTAGGGAACATAAGTGACTTCTGAAGATCCAAGAATTCTGACCACTGTACATGTGTCTCTGCATAATATTTATTTACCATTCCATTTTAGGTGCTGAAGGTTGCTGTAAAGCAGTTGCCCTGCTGTCCCAGCTGCCTGAGTGAATTCCTGCAGGCTCATACTGCACAGATGTTCCCCATTGATATCAAACTCCTGGAAGGGTATGCAGGTGGCATCCAGTTGATTGGTATCAAGGAGATGCTGCAGCCACTCCCAGACTTGAAACTTAGTCCAGTACTGTGGGTGTATTTCATGCCACTGGGTTCCATAGAAGCTGCTGGACACTAGAAAAGAAAATAGTATTTACTGTCTCTGTTAGCACAACGGGATTATGCTGATGACAAGAAAGTTTTATAGCTAAATTGCATGCCCTGGAAGTCCACAGAACTAGGTTCTTTCTCAGTCCTTATCAGTACTTCAGTAGCTATTGCTGAAGAAGGTATTGTGTGTGGGGTTTTTTAATTCGGTTTTCCAATTGAAAAACAGGAGTTACTGCACTACACCTCTTTTGGTAGATGGAGTATGTAGGAATTAATTTATTCATGTTGGCTAAATACACCAAGATTCTTAGACAGAAGACACCTTACAGAAGTACTGTTGAAAAGGAATGTTGATCTTTGTGTGGGAAAATAATTTTAGTGCATCAGAAAACTATGAAAAAGCCTTCAAAATTCTCATAATGTTGATGAGGAAATTTTCTTTGAATAAGGACTGAATATGAATTGTGGGATTCAATCAAAGAATGACAAAAGCCAAATTACTCTCATATTGCTCCACAGTAAAAGCCTATCAGTATGGTCCACAGCTTCATGACAGAGCAGGCATTCTGATGAATGCACATTATTTCTATAGTCAGGCAAGGTGATTTCTGAATGCGGTTGTGAAACTCATTTTTAGTTGCAGAAGCTGCCTAATTTTCTTGTTAGGATGTCTGAATCTTTTCCTGGCAATCTTTTAACCTGCTCTCAGTTGTGTGTCATTGCACGACAGTAGTGTATATGTGCAAAAGAAAGAAATTACACATGGAGATAGGATAATTCTATAAGAAGAAGGGCAGGACTGCTTTGGTCTGCCCTCACAGAAAGGCTGGCAAAAGGAGTTTAGTGTAATTTCTTCCTAGGGAAAGGAGGACAATGGAGTATGCCAAGCAGAGACAGTGGTACAACAAAATGCTCACCAGTGCATGAAGAGTTGAAGAACAAGGGAATGAAAGACAGCAAAGGTGGCCAAATTACGGGAGGAGGAAAGACTGTCATGGCCTAGCTCTACAGCAGCCCCACTCCAGGATGTGGCACCAGTCCATCCTCAGCCTCACCAAGAAAAAGATTACCTACACAGCTGTTAGAAACACTGACAACAGTGGCTAGTGCTAGAGGACCACAAGCAACAGAGTTTGCACAATTTAGGAAATCACCTTCCCTCAGGTACCACTAGACCTCAGGTCTCTTTGGTTGAGATACAATGCACAATGCTAGTTTCCAGGTAAACACAAAATGGCCCCACGGTTACTTAGGTTTCTTTATCAATATTGGCCAACAAGGTCTGTCTCAGTAACTCAGAGAGTCTGCAGGACTGTTCTCATCCTCCTGTTGAAGGATTTGGGGAATAAGTGTGGAAATGATTAAGAGTGTGGTATGTCAGAGAATAAAGGTTCAATGAAGCTCCTGAAAAGGATATTGATTTGTACGCTCATCACTTCAGAAGGGTAAATATATTTTAGAGGCCACTAGATTCCTAATGTAAATGGAAAGCCTTTAGTGAAAAAGTAGGCAGGTAAAAGGAAGTGAAGTAGTTGATGGTTGTAGATGCTGGTCTGAGCTTTCAGCTTCCTGGCACTCTAAAACATAAGTGAATCCTGAGGAGCTTCACACTGGAAACATGAAAACAGGTTCCCTAGTTTCTCTTCATGAAACCTTGTGCAAAGTGAAACTCAGACAGTACTTTTTTTCCCCATGAATCTGTTACAGACATGTTGGCACATTTATTGAGTGCATGCTTATGTATTCCTGTGTAGTTAGAAAGCAACAGTAAAAAGAACAAGAGTTTCACTAGTGGGAACTTTCATTGTAAGTTCTGTTGCAGCATTTTTTGGATCAGAAGGACAACTGCACTATGCTTGTCTGCTTAGATTTTAAGGCTTACCTGTCAACTAAGTGATGAAAAGAATTTAAAAACACTATGTATAGAAAGATATGTCTATACCTAAATTTTATACTGAGAGAATACATATATGAACATATTTTTATATATAAAGATATATAATCAGAAAACAGTAAAAAAACAAAACAAAAACAAAAAACATCAGTTTTCAGATCACAAGCTATCTGGTGTTCTAATGCCAGTCTAATTAGAAAGCTATCTAGTAATTAGAGCTGAAAAAGCAAACACAGTAAAGGAGCAAAAAAAGAATATTCTCCTGGAAAGCTGGAGAGGTGATTAGCATTGAAGAGCAATGTTGGTCAAAAGAAGGCATGAGAGATAAAGGTAAGAGAGAAAGACTTCTGAAGTGAGGAGAAGGAACTTTTGGCCCTTTCAACAGCACTAAATTCATTTTAAGAAAAAGAACCAGTAAGGAAATGGAACTATAAACTGGTCACTTTCAGCAAGTGTTGAGCTTTTTACAGACAAAGAAACAAGTGGAAACTTTTCTTACCAGAAGTGACACTCCAGTAAATTGATATTGAAAAATAATACTTGCACATGCTTAAAGGTATAGTAGCCCCTTTCTCCCTGCCTCTCCCAGAAAACATGTCTTAGAGCTGTTGAATTCCTCCTACCATTGCATGTGGAATATCCGTCCGTCCAGGAAGGCTGCTGGTGGAGTAGATTGCTGCTGGAATTGATACTCATTCTGCCAGCTCCTTCCAAAATCATGATCTGTAAGTGAATTGAACAGCTTGCTTACTGAGCAGTGTCAAGTCCAAGAGGTAAATGGCAAAAAAAACCCCAAACAAAATCCATTAAAGTGAAGTGAGAAAGCCAATTCCATTTGTGGAAGATACAATTGAAATCAAGAACATGTTGCCACAACCCGTTCTCCACTGCCACGAAGTCTCCTTATGATAAACATTACTATGATTGATTTGCATATGCAAGAAGCAAGTTTCTACAGCTGCCCATCCATATATGAATAATCTGTAATCAGAAATGAAGCTGAATGAAAAGACAAGGCTCCTGACAGAGCAACACAGGAAAATTGCCAAGCTTGATGAATTAAATACTAAATTGTTTCACTTTTTTAATTCTAATTTAAAGAGAAATGTGGTTTTAACTTGCTTTTTTCTTTTCTTTTTCCTTTTTTTTTTTTGTGAGAGAGAAAGAAAAGGCTTTTCAATAACTGCAAAAGAAACTATACAGGTGACAACAACCCATGTTCAGAAACTCCGTCACACAGAAGGACGCACATGTCAATGCTACAGGGATGTAATGTTACAGCAAATATCTTGTCAGCTAACCCAGTTTCTTATCTGATCTGTGTCAGCAGTGTCTGTAACACTTCTCAGTAACAACTATCACAGATCACGCGTTTTAAACCACTGAAAAATCAGACAGTCAAAGTTCTTGCAGATGAGAGAGCCATTGTTTGTAACACAAACAACATTTTGGAGTGTCGCTACCCCCAAGAGAGCATTCCCTCTTTTAAGTGATTCAAACATTCCTTTCTACTTAACATTAACACCATGAGTAAAATTGTTCTTTATTTTATTTATACTTAAAAAATCCCAACCCTACTTATATGATATTTTAGCAAACTGTCATACATTTATCACATTCTTAATCATTCCAGTGAAGTTATAAAAAATTCTCCAATTACAGGTACTCTTGCTATTTTACATTTTCTTTCAATGGTTTGAGGTTGCAAAGTTTAAAAATATACATTATAACCATAGACATTCTTCAAGAGTTTGGGAAAGTAATTTGTTAAATATTATAAAGGCTTCAGATTGCTATTCTTATATAAATCCCCCAAAAAAACCAAAACCAAACCAAAACTGTTGTTCAAAAACATCCTAAATTTAAAGCCACAAAGTCTGTAAAAACAGACTGCCCATAGACATCAGGATGGCACGTGCAGACTTCACCTTGGAATTAAAAAGAGGATAAAATATAAAATGGGCATGTGAAAGTTAAAGTCACTGGTCTTGGCTATTTACCCACAGAAGCCAATGGGAAAATTTTTATGGAGAGCACAGCCTGACCTCCTACAAGCGCATAGTAGCAACCGTTTTGGCAGAAGAAAAATTAGTTCGTTTGGTATTTTCCTCTGCCATTTAAAATAAAGTATGTAACTTCTAAAAGTTACAAGTCTCTCTGTCTCTCCCCCTGTATATATTTAGAGAGGAAGGGGGAGAGAAAGAATCACTGAAAAAGCCAGCACCTCAGGAAGTTTACCACAGCGAATGGTGCTTTACAGTATAACTTGGTTCAGGGCCTTTTTTTGTAGGCATACAGAATGGCAAAATCAAAGCACTGGTGTTTTAACAGTTGCTTTCTACTCTTAAATCTATCCAATCTGTATCTCTGACCACCATCAAGAAGAATTTAATTTCTCATAGCAGGCATGTGGAGGTGTAAAATATTAACAATTAAGAGAGATATCTGTAGTCCCACTCTAGCAAAATAAAAGATAACTTTCATATTGGTAAATTTATAAGACAGTAAATTTATGCAAGTTAGAAGAGAAGATAATTTTTAATCCCATGTTAAAGCCAAGTAACATAGTAAAGTAACAAGTAACGAGTATTGTGAGGGGAAAGTGCAAGGAAGCATTTGAATTTATCATACTGAATGTAAAGACATTCAGTATATAACATGAATATAATTTATCTCATATACTTTATATATAAGAAATTTTAAGTAATAATGCATGTTTGACAGTTAATACATACACTTCTGAGATTGCACAGGTTGATGATATATCAAGGTACTCTTTTAACTTGGGGTTTAATAATTTAAAACAATTAGATTTGAATGAAGGAATGAATGAAGAATTAATGATAAAGAACTTATTACAGCATCAAGTAGAGGTGAGGTAGAATGTCAGCTATTCTGGGAAAACTATAAAATTGACGATTAACAAGCTCTTAGGAACTTAGCTTGGTAAATTCACTTTTAAAAAATTACAAAATGTAGTTAATGCAGAATTTCAACTTATTGATTTGAAGTCATATTTTCAGAAGCCAGCTCAGAATTGCAGGTACTGTGGTATGTGGTTTTATCTCCTGCAACTTCTACAGTTTCTGAAATTCTACATAAATTTCATGACTGATAATTTTGCAAATAAAATGTGTCTGGGAAAATGTGTCATATGAACTGAAATTATTTTTGTGTTCAAGCTGCTGTGTAATTTTGTCCTTGAAAATTCAGTTCGCGTAAGCTCTCATTTTTCCTTCTTATAACTAATCCGGTTAACTCCCAAACCAAAAGATCCTATGACACTTTGATTCAGCAACTGAAGATGTGGATAGTTAAATAAACCAATATTATGTGTCTTGCCTAGTTTTTCCACCCCAGCAGTGACCAAAACCAATGCATGTTAGAGATCTGAGAAGAGGTACTCTGACAGCCTTTTCCCTAGACTGGGATTTCATTTATTTTCCTTTAAAATCTTCTTCCTCCCACACAATTTAGCAGACAATTGCTCTCCACAGTATTCCTAAACAATATTCATAGTATTTTCAGATAATGTGCATGGAGCTTGGTTTATAAATTAATACATCCCAGTTTGGAAAGCTTTTTATACATTATCTCAATCAGAATAATTTAATCTGTTTCCAATATCAGCTGCAGGAACAGTTGTGCATGAGAAGAAGAATTTGCAATATGACATTAATCTCAGGAACAGGACTGGATTTAGCTTTATACACAAACGTCCCCATAGTTCTGTGCATTATTCAATGTACTAGTTTTTTGGTGACTTGAAAATTGTCAAGTCACCTCCTTTATCTCAGTGTGAGGGTGTTCCTTATTTGTAAATCATTCTAGCACTTTGTCCAGGGTAAGTATAAAGTCCTACTAATGTAATTTCCACACCTTTGTTTGGAAGTGCACAGCTGCTCAGGAATATTTTCCCTATGAAAACTAAACTGTGATTTTCTCCATCTCATCCTGTATATGCCTTTCTTTGATACAAGTTCATGGCAGATTTATGCTTATAGCAGTGTCTCATCCCATACTTGGAAAGATTTCGAGTCAGGATATTGGAAGGGGTGTGCTTTTCATTAGTTTAGGGCCAAATCCTGAAATCTCCCTTGTGTACAGACAAACCTGGTTAAAGGGTGTGAAGCCTCAAGGGGAAGGACACATAATATGTTCATTTTTCTTTTAATCATATGCCATGTATCAAAGCGAACAGTGGAACTAATGAAGCCTGGTTTCCTATGAATGTATCTTGTGGTTGGATTCTCTAGTGTCTAGTAAGATGTGAGCACTGATTTAACTTTTTCCCACGGTTGGGGCATTCATAATATCTCATTGTCTCAAAGGAGTGAGCACAAGCTTCACTCTTTCTTACAGATGGAGTATTAATAGATTTTCCTCCTGTATTTGGCAGACGGTTTTCATTAATCCTGTAAGAACTTCATATCTTTGAGACTTCTACCTCATATCAAATTTAATTAAAATTAGCGATGGGACTCAAAGATTGTTACAGGCCAAATGTAAAAGCCAACACACAGACAGAATAACCACAAAAGCCTCATTTCCTCAGGAAACCATGTTAAAAAGGGATTCTAACTGAGCTGCGATTTTGGAAAACAATATAAAGATCTTGGGATCTGTCTCTCTACTAAGACATAGTACATTATAAATGAAAACACACATGAAATATTGTATGTGTATATATGCACATATATTTATATACACATGTACGCATACATTCTCTGTGTGTGCATTGTGAGTTTCTGTACACACATTTCCATTCTTTTCCACAGAAGAGGACCTGGAGTACAGTGTTATAACACTATGCGGAAGATTGCACAATTATGAGAGGAGGCAAATAACTATCAGCAAGGTGAAACATAATTGTGCCCTGGTGTTCAGCAACTTTCTTTCTAGAGATATTCCTATGATGAGAAGGGATGAATGAGTCAAAAAAGAAAAAAAAAAAAAAAAGAAAAAGCCCACTTTTCACCTACATTCAATATATCAGGTGGTATTCAAAGACAAAACTCTGAAGGCTTCTCTGAGTGAAACCTCTCCCTGGAGTCAGGAGGAGCTTTGACTAAGCTACAATGCAGTAACTTGGCAGTAACAGAAGGTCATTTGCCCTGTTCTTCTTGTCATCCTTGACTGCCTGACCACTCTGAGTAAACTGTGGTAATGGCAAGAGCAAGGAGCCACGGCCTGCCCATGGAACAAATCCAGCATTGCAGAAAAACATATTTACAAATCCTTGAACCTTGAACACTGTATGGTGCACTCTATGTAAATTATTTTATTGCACTACAGGTGTGCTCTGAAAATAAATTACCCTGATCCCCATTTCCACATTCAACCCAACGAATCTTAACATCCAGATAATGAGTTTCTCCTTTCTTTGAACCAGAATATTTCAGGAACAGCTCATATTCAATGACAGGAAAATGATGAACACTGTATGAAAGGCAAATAAGCAGTACATAAAATATGAGTGAATCCTGAAGTACTACAACCAGAGTGATTGTTATGACATTGATTTGTACAGTTGCTTATGTTACAATGCTGAACTGAACTAAGGGTCTCATTAATTACAAATATGAGGGGGTGTGGAGCCCATAGGGGTAAGGGGCCTACAGCCTTCTGGTTTGTAAAGCTATGTACTCTATGCAAAACACACAAAAGATGTCTAAGGCAAAACTGACTGAAACTATTAAACTATGACTCCACCCGAAAGCTATGCAAAGTCTAAGAGTGACTTCTAGCTGAGACAAGCTCAGTGCAGCTCCTCCTGGCGTGTCCAAAAGGGCGGATCTCTTTTGGCGTATTTACATATGGGATCCTTCCCCATTTTTCCCCTTTTACCATGATAGCTGAACTTCAAATGTAGAATTCACCTGGGTCTATTTTCTTTGAAGTATGTTATGTACACAGTAAAGACAAAATCCCTGCTTTTCAGGGCTTGGAGTTTATGGAACAAGTATCTACAGAGTATGTTAAATATTTTAGATCATTACTGCACCTTGGATTACAGTCAAGCATTAAACAGCAATCTAAAATAAACGATACCGGGAAATAATTGCAGCTGCAGAGGAACAGAATCTGGATTTTAATCTTTTTCTTGAAAAATCAAAAAAATGACCAAGTGGGATGAGTTTTCAAGACACCAGAAACAAAGGGTACGTAGAACAAAGCAGGTGGACCTGCTTTACACACATGGTTACTTCAGCAAGATAAATGCATTGTACTTCTAATGTATATGATCAACGATCTGCTTTGCATTCCAACCACTTATTTTACATCTCCAGTGGAGATAAGGTCAGGCACTAACTGAATATATGAATGTTGAGAGCCTGTTTGCATTTTACCGTGAGCTTTGGGTCTCATTTAATGTGTATTACTACCAGGGCTCCAGGGTCTTATTCTGAGACAGTGTTCTTATACATACAGTTATGGATGACCCTAAGATTGCCCTATGATCTCTATCTCCTATTTTGCAAATGTCTCAGGTTCATCCTTGGTGTCTGTGCCAAACTCCCAGATAAGATATCATCCCTGCCACAGCTCACTTTCAGATATGACCTATTCTGCAATGTGTTAGGATCTCTTCTGGCCATGTAGATCCACATGGAGCCATCCCACAATCCTTTGGTTCCATCCCTTTGTTCTAGTGCCTAAAAAGCAGAAAGTGGCCTCGAAATAAACAGTTCATCTGCAGGCTGATTCCTGGCAGGGATTCGCATCACAACAAAAGCTCAACTTTGGACCAGATTGCTATGACCTGCAAGGTACCACTCAGATGACAGCCTATGCAGTTTGGCCTGACTGATGAAAATCTCAAGACTCGCCACTAATACCGTTGCAAACATACCCCAGAAAAATGGTTTCTAAACTCTTTGAAAGCTTTGAAGGAAGTTCACATGAAGAAGCGCTATGATCACCCTCAATATTTGTTGTATAACATACTGAGTGTTTGATGCATTTCATTTTTAGTCCACCGTATCTACCTTTGGGCCACAGTAACAAAATGTGTTTACTGAAACACATTGTGAGCATGAAGTTCAAGGAAACATTTCTCTAAGAAACTTTTCTAAGCAACCCCAAAACTCTTTCTTTGAATCCAGGATTCTGGTCTGGGGCTTTGGGAGTAATCTTCCTTTCCACATCTCTCTGAACTGCACATTCCTATGCTTCTATATTTTTGGTATATACAGCTGTGGTTCATATGCATAAACCTACCTTTGCATGTGCAAAACTGACTCTTGGTGAGCTTTCAGTCTACACTGAGACCTTGATCATTTACTGTTGTGGGCTTTTGGAAAGGAAGAGTTGGGTTTGTTCTTTTGTTTTCTTTGAACCTTGTGTATTAGAGATATACATGAAGGTAAACTGAAAGACCAGAAAAAGGAAGATGAATAGAAAAGGAGCATTTAATATTTACCTACATTACAGATAGGATCGTGATAAGCAAAATCAAATAAAGCTTGATTGGAATCTTTTATTACTAAAGATCTGATTTTCATGATGCACTACAAGGCAACTTTTGTAAGAGATATGTGGTGGTTGTTTTAACATGTTCATATGGATGCTTCAAAATCTTGCTTACATATTTTAACTAAAGAGAAGCTTGGGTAGAAAAGTTAGGATCTAGATCTGTATCTGAGCTATTCCTCTGCTCCAGGGTTTGGGTTTGGTTCTTATCTGTCTTTTAGAGATGTAATTTAAAGACAAAATGATAGTTCAGTTTCCTTTTTTGAAAGAGAACAAAGTTCATTTTATGAATGCAAAAAAAGAGAAAATTTACTTGATGATATGCAAAGTATCATAGGTTGTTTTTTCTCTGACCCCTTTTTTTCACAGTCAACGATCTTCATATGAACTGACATCAATTTTCAAGGTTCTTATTAACATAATGAAAATAAAAGAGAGAATTTTAAAAGTGGTTTTGTTTGTTTGGGTTTTTTTTCTAAATCAGAAGTAAACAGAAACTGTGAACAGAGAGTCCTCAAGGCATATATATGTCTGACAATGCTAACTGCCAAAGGTTGGTACTTCTGCAAATTTTAACCATACTTATCTCACTTTAGCAGAGGAAACAGTGAACTGGAACTTACAACTTAACAAGTACCCAGTGTTTGGGATTCATGCTTCCTTGACACTTCGCAAGCTAAATGTGCCTTTTCTTGCCACACCACTAGTTTTTGAATATGAAGAAAAGAATATAATCCTTTATTTTACTGTCAAAAAGTTCATTCTTTTCTTGAAGAAGATCTGTGCACAGATATGTATATTAATAGTGGAACTGCCAGTCATAGGACTAAGACAAAAACAAGTCAAGAAAAGGTTTTCTTTCTTGTGATGTGTCTTTTTTGTGTTAACACATCCTTAGAAAAACTGGCAAAAAAAAGCAGGCTTTTTCCTTTTTTTTATTTTTCAAAATACAAAGCTGTGTGCAAAACACAGCTTTGACCGGCATATGGCACTCCTTTCATTACTGTCTGCACCACCTCAGCAAGTTCATGATAATTTGGGTCAGCTATTTTTCATGAATATTTAGAAGTCATTTGCCATAGATTCATCAGTCTAGCCTCGGGGATGTAGAGTCTTGGAAAACACAATAATGGGAAAAACTGCCTTTGCTCTTTATTCTTCTTTCAGCACTTAATACCACACCTTATGGAACAACTCCACACATCCTTTCATGTCCTTCCTATCTCTCTGGTACATCCTTCCTCTAACCAGGAGCCAGCTCATCTCCCTAATCTCCTTTTGCTAAACATCTTTCTTTTGCTTACAATACACTAAATATACAAATGGCCAAAAAACTCTCTAGATGCCCCTGTAGCTTGACAAGCCACATGCCTATAATTAGGCAAGAACCTCATCAGCTAACAAAATATTAGCATCGTGTTCTAACACCTTCTCCTTTTCACTTGGCTCTGCTTCCTCAACCACCTCCCTCTACCTTCTACAACAGATTCTCTTTGCATTGCATTAGAGACTAGCAGCATATCAAAGGAACCCCTTTCCATACTGCTAAGGTAGTCAGTGTGACCGTTCAGTTATTAGTAAATGATAACAATAATAAATGTGTTTGTATTCATTTTTGGCTCTCATTAGGCGCTGAAGTGTTTCTGACGTAACAGTCACTTAGATATAGAGTCTCTGACGTATGCTGCTGCTGCAGCAGCCAGTATTTCATAGTGAAATTTAACTGCTATCACCACCAGCACTTCTCTTTTTTTTATGGGACTAGTCTGGCTTTCAACAGTAACAACCATTAATTGCCTACCTTCAAAATAAAAATAACCTTTTTTTCCCCTTTTCCTTTTTGCAAATTCTGTTTCGTACATTTTGTTTTGTAAAGGACATCTGCTTAGAAATGGGAAGTGTCTTGTGGAACATGCAAATTTTCCCATCGGGACTACTATTTTTTGCATTAATGAATTCATTCAATCAACAAATTAATTGTGTTTCTTAATCAAATATATGAGGGGCACAGCAAAAGTTAGCTAGGACAGGGAAGCTATAAGCTGAATGTAAAGATTTGATCCTAAACTAGCTAGCTTGCTGGAGCATTAACGTAGTCAATGGCAGTGTTTATACTTTATTACAACCCACTGCTTGACTAACCACAACCTGATCACACTCTTGCTGTCATGACAGCAAAAGGGTATTTCAAGCACAAGACATAGCAGAGGCAGTGAAGGGCTCACAGTGGGAAGGTTCATTCTGTGAAGATGACAGAGAGGGTTTATATGGATGACAATTAACTCCTTTGGCCAGGTCAGCCACGTTTGCCAGTGCCAAGCTGGGACTTGCCAATCCCATCTATGTGATAGCTCGGGCCAGTATGCCTGCTTCCCCTGCTTTCCTCTCTAGACTACTGGGTATCCCGAGGTGGGCAGCTGTTTGCAGAGGAAAGTGGCCCCAGGTGGGTGGCTATCACTGTAATAGTTCAATGAATCTTACTGACCCTGTTTCAGAAACCTGCTGTCAGATCATTACTTTGACTGCCACTCATGCTTGCATGTTTGTGTATGTTTAGTAAACCTTTATTTGGAGCCTGGCTATACCCAGGTGGTTTCTTCATATTGTATTTGTTGTGTAAAGAATACCAGATTGCAAGACCACTGCCCTGGCATCAAGCACAAGAGCTGTTTGCTTCAGCCCTGGGTGTAGCAGCAGTCTCGCTTGCCCCATGCACCTGGGACTTTGATGAAGCCCTGAGCCTCCCAAAGCCACACGGCAGTGGGACAGCAGCTGGCATGTATGTTGGGGCTCATTTATGCTCCCTGCCTTGATTAAAAGCAACGAAAAAATGGGCGGTATGAATTTCCTTGCTCTGCAACCACCTTCTATAGGTAAGGCAAGAAGCTGTGGGAAACAATGTCTCACCACTTTTGTAAAAGCCAAGAACAGCTTCCTTCTCTCTCCTGCCTGTGGTTAGAGAAGCAACACTTCCATGGCATTGCTCCTTCTCACCTGGAACAGCAAGAGCTGCCCATCCTGTTTCCATTGATTTCTGCAGTGGCTGCATTAAACAATACAATGGAGCATTTATGTGGCAGTGTTAGGAGCAGCTTATTAAGTAAAACCCACCGTAAATAGAGCCGTTAATTCAGTTGCTGGCATGGCTCTCTCTTATCTTCTCAATACCTCCCAGAGGGTATTAGTCTTACCCTTTCGTTTGAGTTGGCAGCAGAGTTATTTTCTTGCACCTGCTGCTCTACTCCGATAACAACACAGGTCAGCTTTGATTTGTTGGAATATAAACAAAAGAGCAAAGCCAGGCATCTGCCTCAACAGCCTAGGCCGGTTTGACAATAGAGCTTTTCCCATTGAGTTTTGTACAAATGTACTCTTTCAATTCTTACATGAACTCTCTCCTGCTTCCTAAGTAGTCCTTTGCTACAGAATAGCCTGGTGTCAGAGGAGAGCTCAATTCTGTACTTTTCCATCAACTGAAACCTCAACAGGTCAAAGTAACACACTGTTCTAAGACTTGTCAGAAGACTATACAAAATACATGAAGAAAAATCAGCAGAGACACCATGATTTGAACATTATCAGGAAAGAGCAACAAATTAAGTGTAAGCAGTAAAAGAACTTCATTGAGAGATAAAGAAAATCCAAAGCACTGAGAGGGTTTGCTTTCCCCTATGAACCTATGCATACTCCAAACCTTAACCCACTATTAAAAAAAATTTTTAAAAATAAAAGAGGTCTATAGTAGATACTCATCTGGGAACTGGTCTACTTTTTAAGTTTTCCTGAAGACTAAGTGTGCAGGGCTTATCTACTGTAAAATCATCTATGCTAATGGAAGAACTCCTGAAACACTGACAACCATAGGACAGAAAAGGAAGAGTCCACCAGAGACCAAAGAAGTAAATAGCACGAAGCACAGAAATGAAGGAACAAGAATTACCTCTTTATTACAAATAGGAAAATTGAGACACAGAGCTGAAATTACTTGCTTAAGTCATATAACAAGTCAACGGACAAGTCAGTCCAACTCATATCTTCCAGTTCAAACTCCATTGCCATCCATTGCATCACGTCTCCAGCAAAAAGGTCAACATGCAGATGAGTTAGAATGATCATGGGTTTTTTGAGGGCAAGGAGAAGGTATTAAATAAAGGAAAGAATTTTCTTTTAAAAAAAGACCTATTCAAACTGAAACCAAAATTCTTCTGTGCATCATGGCTATTATGTGCCTAGTAGAGAACTGAATGTTTAGTTAGTCAAGGAATTAAATATACAATTGAAGTATCAAAAAAGCCGTTCTTGAGATACGTATGATTCTGAAAATGAGCTAGAAATTCCTAAGTAGAGCTGTCTGAAATTCAAAATTTCTGTTCCATGGACTGTGGCTATTTCAAGGCTTTTTTTTTTTTTCTTCTTCTTCTTCCTTATTTTTTCTTCTTTTATCACAATAAAAGAAAGGAATTTTACAAAGCAGTTTACCTAGAAAAAGAGAGGGAGGAACCCCATCTCTATCAACTCACATGTAAAAACCTATATTAAAGTTGTCCAAGTAACGAAAGTGCAGCTTGGACTGTTTTGTAGAATTGTTTATAGATGACAGAAAATGTCAAATACCGAACTAGGATATTAATGCAAACAGGCAGTAATGTCACCACTGAGCAGCTGCACTGGAAGCAATAAACTTGCCTAACATGACTGTTGTTTACATGGTCACCAGGGAACCCTCTGCAGAGCCTTACCATGGTAATTCTGACATGTAGCCTCTGTAGCCTACCAGATTTGACTGTTTCAAAAGCTACCTAGGATATGAAGTCTGCAATCCTGTTCATTCTCTTTCACTGATCACCGGTACTTCTTTCTTTCCTCGTTACTTCTTTTATTTCTCTTTTTTAAATTTTTGTTTCATTTTCTTCCTTTCTCTTTCATTTTTTGCCTTTTACTTAGTCAGACTGGCTGACCTGGCCAAGGAAGCTTCTTTCAAACACCATCATAAGCCCGTAACCAGTAAAACAGACAAGAACCATAATCTCCAATTATCTATCTATGGCATAAGAGTGATGGGTCTTACAGCAACTGCAGAGTTTGTGGCTGGTCTCTAGAATGAAGGCTGGCGGAGTCAGAAACAGGGAAAAAGCCTCACTTCCCTCAATTCTTTTTGCTTCCCTTTACAGGTATGTATCTCACTTAGTGCTCAAGGTAATGGGAACAGGTTCCACCAACAAAACCAATAAAAATGTTTCCTGACTATTTCAAACAACTTTTTTCTTCAAAGGGAGATTTATTACCATATTAATTATACCAACTTTAATATTGTGCTAGGAAGAGAGTGTTAGTAAAGATCCTTAAAACACCTATTTTCAGGTGCTAGGGAGTTTTAAATTTATTTTGATCTTTAATGATTAAATCTCCATAATATTTTTAATATTGAAGATGTGGCATAGCATAAGGTATGCTGATACCTTGGTTCTAAATGACCTAAAGCTCTGTCAGCTTTTCCACATGTATAGCAGCACTGGCTATGTTAACAGCTTTGAGTATGTGCATCCCTCCACTATATTTGTGCTAGCATAGGAGAGGCTGGCTGATGCTAGAGCTGCAGACCTGCTGCTCTGAGCTCAGGGTTTGGGGAAGGGCAGTCCTGAGCACACCAACTCTCAGGCCGAGCACGTGTCCCTGCAAGAACAGCTACTGCTGCACAAGGCAAAAACAGCAGGCATGGAAGCCACAGGCAGCTCAAGTTAGGGCTCTTGGCATAAGCAGCCCTTCACTTGCTGTGGGACAAAGCTAGTCACTCATTTATTCCTACAGACAAAGCACACATAAATACCAAATACAAATAGCTTTGCATTTTAAAGGATTAAATGAATTATTCAGATTAGCAAATAACATTGGTTGAAATTAGGGCAAATATTTTAATTCCTACCTTAAAGAGTAAAGCAAGAAAGCCTGTGCAGGAGATAAGGGATGTGCATGTGCATGTATATTTGTGAGTGTATGCGTATCGGGAGTGGCTACAGCCTAAGAAACATTTACTGGATTGACTGCAATTTTGACTATCATCCAAAAACATTTAATCATTTGAGATTTTAAAGGCGGAAGAGAAGTTTCTACCTGTTCTTACAAAGTATTATAGCTCCATCAAAAAAGTCTTGGGAAGAATAAGTCACTAAATGAAGGAAAACGGTACCTATTTCATTTTGTACATCCTGCTTTTGATAAGTCTATAAGGAAATCTTATTTACCTAATCACCTATTAATTCAGTCTTACAAAACTTTTTCATTTTCCTCTGTCAGGGAAGTTGCCTGTGAATATTAGAAGTAACGTTTGGTTTATGCGGGCAGTGTATTAGATCCCCCTGCAAAGAGAGGAGAACAATGGCTTTGAATGTGTCAGAATTTGACTCCAGATAAAGCCCCCCCATAGCCATGCCAATCTCTGATACAATTGCTTAACCAAGCATATTTTGAAAGTGCATCATCAAGATGCTTCTAAACAGTTGTGTAATAACAATTATATGTTTCAGTAAGAACCATTAAGAAAGTTTGGGAGTAATCATTATATCACAGACTTTGTCTGATTCCTGACCATAGCATCTTGGGCAGTTTTACATGGGTTCATTAATTATATAGCAATATAACTCATTCACCTGCTCACTGCTAGATGAATGAAAACCCAGAGCAGTTTTTAAAAACAAAAACAATTCTCGTGATGATGGCACTAGTAATTTGAACACCAAAGCCTATTTTTACACATAGTTGCTTAACCCTTACAGACTTGTAGGGGCTCAGGAGACTATTCTGGCTACATCTGACTATAAGCTGAGGAAGTATCTCAAGTGTTTATGCCTGTATCCTTCTTCCATAATAGGCAGGAACTTCTATTCTACATGTTTGAAGATTCTGTAAGTAGCATGATTTTCTTTTCACCACTGAAAAGCAAATCTTTTTTATTGCTCCATCTTATTGGTCACTATAATCAGTGATTATCTAGCCCCAGCTAGCTGTTTTCTCTGCTGGTTCTCATACTCTTTCCTATGGAGCACATTTCACAAGATGAACAGAGGAATAGGTAACAATAACCACATGCAACATCAGCTTTTGGAAATGGACTCTTTGAGGGCTCTTCCTCAGAGGGAGACACACAAAATGCCAAACACCAGTTGATTGCTCCACTGGCTACATGACTCCACGTTTACTCATTTGCACCCGTCTATAGACCAATGACCGACAAATGTCCTAAGCATTTTAGGCATTCAGTGAGGGATTTGGAGCAAGCTTCATCCTCAGTAGAGCTCAAAGCATCTCTCATACTAAGAAAGACTCCTGATGACTTCCACATAAACCAAATTAATGCTGTTAATATAACAGCTATGTGAACAAACCCTTCTTTGCTTACTCTTTCTATCAGAAGTGTTATTTATGAATGCCACCGTTTCCAAATTTGTTATGTAGCCTTCTCCTGAAAACGTACTGAAATAAATTCTTGGCTCATCAGGGGCCAAAATACATGTAACCTGCAGAGTGTTCTGAAGGCAGGGACAAGGAGAAAGAGCAGCAGACATTTGTGGTTAGAGATCTTGAAGTGCCCTTCAGCACTAGGCTGGCTGAGCGGTTGAAGCCAGTATGTTTTGCTGATGCTCACAAGGCACTTAGTGTAAGCAAGAAAACTCCACGAGTTTATGCTTGAATGTTCAGTAGTAACTAAGCTGTGAGACTGGGACAAGAGTTGACTTTACTGAACATCATAAACTACGCAAGCTGCAAAAATCGTTAGCATTTCTGTTCATTTCCTCATGAACAGCAAAGCCTTTATATTTGGTTCTACCACATCCTAAAATCATGTGTCATTAGCAATGACAACTGACAATTAAGTTTGTGTCCCTTTTCTTTTTATGTGCTGTTTGCCACAGGAACACCCGGTTCTCAAAAAGAATATCTACTTTACAACTGTAGGAAGGCTGATGAGAAAGAGAGAACTGCAAGACCACAGAAAATCCTATAAAGAGTTCTCACATGACCACCAGAATAAGAAGGGGTCATTCATCTCTACCTGTAGCTTGGTCTCAGTACACTGACCAATTTTTAAGCCAGACAGGACTGTCCTGTATCACCCACTTTGCAACCTGTCTCTCCATACAGTCATTGCTCCAGTTCAGAGATAGTATTCATTGTATTTCAGAAAGAGACACTTGTGTGGGAATTTAATCTAAGCAAGTGAACAGCAATAGAACGCACATGTAGACTCCACAGAATAGACCCAGGCCAGGCTTTGTTCAGTGGAAGTTTGTCTGGGAGAAAACTGAAAGGTCTGGTCCTCAGATTTAAGTTAAATGCAATTATAAAGAGTGTGAGGTGTTAACAAGGGAAAGAAGGCAAGCACTGATTCTGGAAAGTTGTCCTGGTTCATGGGCAGTTATCTGAGTTCATTGAGGCAATAAAATCATTGATCCTTTTCCGTAAAAATTGTACATAAATATTGACTTGTTCAGCAGGTGTAGAATTTCATCCTTGCAGGGATTTTTTTGGTGCAAATTGCTGTGGGACAGGCAACAGGATAACACGTCAGTCCTGTCTGGATGCAGACACACCTGAAGAAAACCTCCTTTTTCCTCTCTAATCTCTCTTCATCTGTGTCTTTGGATGATTTTCCTTTTTAGTTTGATCTCTCTCCATTGCAATTTGTTACCTTGCACCTCCCAGACAGAACAAGTACTGATGCTAACAGTAAAATCCTTTGGGAATGAAAATAAATTTAAGGAAGTTCATCGGGAGCCAAATTATTTAATTTTGTCTTTGTCCAACTGTCCTATTGTCTGTTTCTACCACTTCTGAAAACTCACAACATCCTGACAATATCTGAAGTAATATGAAATTATTATGTCAATACCACAGCATATCCTCTCATGAGACAAGAGGGTAATAATATTCCATGTTATACAGACCACATTCTATTATCTGATCTCACCACAACCAGGGTAATATCTACGGCTGACACCTTATAAATTGCTGTGAAGGGCTACCTAATTTGTTCCAGGGCAAACAAAGCATTCTTCTAGCCCGATATGAGATTCTTTACAACCACGACTTGGGAAAAATATACTTTGTTATCATCCTTATGGGCTTGAAAAGTGACACTAGGACTAGAAAAAAATGAAAAAAAATCAAAACAATATTAACTCTACTAATGATAACCTCATCTTTGCTTATAGGACCAATGCTCAAAGGCAAGAACAAGGTCTGGAGGACGATGACTCCAAGTCTTTGGCTCACTTTATAAATCCCTAACCCCAAACTCCCAGTATATTGTCTCATTACCTTTGTGTCCGGCACTGCTATTCCTACAGCCTATGTCCAGTCCTGACATTCACATTTCACAGTAGATATTGAAAAATTAGAGGGGACCACTGAAGTGATTAAAGGACAGAAAAGCTTATGTTGAGATCCTAGAGGTTTTCACTGTAGTGTAATTTTTTTCCTCTGAGAGGGAATAACCTATGTAGCTTGTACTACCACAATTATTAAGGACTAGGCTCAGAAAGAACTCTTCCCCAGCTACCTATACAAGAAGCAGAAATTTGTCACTTAGGGGAAATTTATATCAAAAGACAACAAAATCAAGTGGTTGAATGATGAAGCTAGACTATGTCAGATTGACAATGAGATAAAATATTTTTAGAGGAATGGTATTTAATTTCTGGAACACTTAAAAAATTTCTGGTGAATTTCTCATTGTTGGACTTCTGGACTTTTAAAGACTGGAAGTTTTTTAGAAGATAAGCTCTACTTCAAGTCACCTAATTAAACTCTGAAAAATTCTAGGAAGTCCTACATTGTTATCACAACAAGCACTTCTGGTTTTAAAAACTGTGAAGGACAGGAATTAAACTGTCATTAACTGTGATATTTGTTGGTGAAACATCTTAATCGTGTTATTTTTCTATTTTTAATTGCAACTGTTTCCTTTGGTTCTGCATTTGCATTAAATATAAAACTGCTATATTTTCTGCTTCTGGTATTTTCTCAGTGCAAAACAGATGTCAGAAAACTGACTTAAATTGCTACCCACAAACTTGCTACCAAACTAAAATGTAAAGGAGTGCATTTTTCTATTCCACTAAAGTTTTCACAGATTACTGAGAAGGTAAAGCTGGTGCAAGATAATTATATTTAACACAGTCCTATGTGACACAAGTACAAATAAAATCACTAAATGAAACTTTTACCTCAAGGTTCATTTCTGGTATTATGAACTGGTTTCATTGTATAAAGAATAGGGGGGAAAAAGCATAGCTGGATGTACTTTTGAAGCTAAAGTGAATTATTATATTTTTAGATGAAGAAATCCAAAGTACAATAATGATAAAATTCATTAACTTTATGACCATATACACAAGAGTATATGCCTAAAATATCTCGTTGTGAAATGCAAACATTTATCACTAAGCCCATTGCACATATTTTACAAAATCAACACAGATTTTGAGTGACTTTTTCTTTACATTCACTTCTAGCATTACTTAAGCAGCTGTGTCTATACCTTAAGGGGCTAATTCTGGTTCTATTCAGATAAAATTACCACTGGAAGAGAAACAAATTAAACAGGTAAAGACACTGCAGGCCTCTACTCATACTGTATTTATCTACCCAGTGCCTGAGCTGGGTTCTGTGCCGTGCTTTAGCTTAGAAGGGACTAAGATCGGCAGAACCTCCATCACCACAGGAACTGCCAAGAGATTGCCTTGATAAAACCGAGCCAAATTATAAATTTGGATTAAAATAGGATTTTTTGTTATCAGCACAATCACCATCAACATCCTCACCAGTAAAAGCAACAGAAATACAGCCATTATAAACTGTCTCCCAGTTCAGCAACACCAGCACTCTCAATGGTATTGAGAAGGTCCACTTTCTCATCCCTTGCCTCACTGAACAGATGACCAGTCTCTGGACAAAAGCAACAGATTTAGGACCCAGAATATTATTAGATACATCATAATAAAAAGGATCCTTAGGAAGCTTTAAGTAATCCTGATGAAGCCACTGCCTCTATTCAGTCAATGACTTTCTGAGTAAGTAAAGGCAGAAGATTTGACCCCAATCAACGTAAACACAACAGAAATATTCAAACAGAAGATGCAAGTTCAAAATAACAAAACGGAAGTTTTTATTGAAATCTTAAAAAGCATTTTGATCAAATGACCTCAGCTGCTGTTCCAAAGTGGGAAGGCACATACTCAGTAGGGTGGCCATGAGTCCAGTAGACACTTCCCTTCTTTTTTTTAATTTTCACTGGTGTGAACTTAAAGGAAGTATATTAAAAAAAAAAAAAAAAAAAAAAAAAAATTAACCAAAACCAAAAACAGGCACCTTACCTCATTTAGCTGCAGATTCTGGAGTGGAAATCCTTAACTGAGGCAATGGCAGAACTGTCTACAGAACAGAAGGACTGGGTAAACACAGGCTCTAAGTTATGTCTCCTAAAGACTCGCAGGAGTGAAGATAAATGGATGTGATATTAATTTTAAAACATTTTGCTGAACACTCAGGCAGCCAATAGGGAAATTCCTTAGGTCACTTCCTGTTCATTTGATTGGATCTGTAACGACAACAACCAAGATGAGGTTGTGAGCATTTGCATAAGGCCAGCTCAGTCCTCAGTATTCAAAGAGAACAGGTCTAACCGGGTTACACGCGTGGCTCCAGAACAAAAGAAAAACCTGGTAATGGATGAGGGATTGATTTCTTTGTAGTTGTTTTTTTAAGACCATCCCTTTTTTTTTTTTTCAAATGGAGGTTATTTCAGGTAGATAGGGATATTATAATTAGAATGAAGAGAATTGAAAAGAAGGGGTGTCCTAAACTAAATTAGTCTGGAAATAACATTAAGAGATACATAGTATGGAACAATCCTGTGCTGACAGGGAGGTGGACTGGGTGAGCCCATATCATGGGCTCAATTCCTTCTTTTCATACCTTGAGCATCCTGCGAAACGCATGGGTCTGAAGAAAAAGGGGAGTCTCCTGGTCTTGCAGCTTCTCTGGGTACCTGAGAGAAAGCAAAATCAAAATGAGGGGAAAAAAGCGCCATCATTCTATGTGTATATGGTGTTGAGTATGAAAGCTCAACTACAGGCAGGTTAGAAGAGAAGAAAATCAGCAGATGAATATTCAAATTTACAGTTCTCTGCTTTTAACCTTTCTAATTCTGAAGGTTAAAATCAGCAGGGGAAAGGTAAAAATTTTCTTAAGGCATCTGCTTTACAGCCCATGGAAGTCAGGCAAAATATTTTTTGCTTGTTCCTCTCAGCCATGGCCTGAGCATTGCATTAGAGGCCTTTCACTAATTAAATCATCAATTCAGTGCTCAACTAGGGTGAAGAGTAAGGAAAGGCTATTTCCTCTTGGAAGATCTGTGCTTGCAGGACAGCTCTAAGAGCTGTGAGTCCAAAATTTTCCTTGACCATGTGTGAGTTGCCCTTCCAGCTTACAACCATGAACCTGAGCAGGAAACAAGGTGCCTAAATGAAAAGATGAACCCTCATCTGTCTCTCATTATTTCATTAGTCAGAAAAGGCATCTAACATGGAAAACAGCTAAAAATGTAGTAATGTTGGAAAGTTCTGAGATTTCATTAATTTGTATGCATAAAACACAAAAAGTGCCAAATATTATTATACAGTTACTGTTCAGTGATCTGTGTGAAGGGAATTTTCCGGTCTTTGTTCAGTTTTGCTCCCAGGTGTCATCATAAATCTCCCTCCTAACAGATGCTAGATTTATCAAGCACAGAGAATGAATTGTCCTTCAACATCCAAAGATACTATTAATCATTAATCAAGGCTCATTGTCTGTGTGGAGGAAACATTTCATACATGTTATTGATGCTGAACCTGATTTGAAGATAAATAGTGGATTTCAGACTCAAGGAATGTCACCTTGTTCTTATCATCCACACGAACAACAATTACATTAAAACCTGAGTTGCTTTTGTTCGCACAGATAAGGTGCACCTGTGTACAAGTGTTGCTTAGGAAGATCCCATCATTTTCACTCAGGCTATAGTCAAATACCACGGCCGTTCACCTTGATTCTCACCTATCAAAGAGAGTTGTCCTTGAGGAAGAAGGAATGCTGTAAATGTGTGTCTGGAAAGCGGTACTGTCTTGTAGTTATGACACCAAGGGTTAAGGATGTCACTGAAAAGAAGGCAACTGTTTGGAGTTTTCCTAAGTAGGTTTAGTACCTATAAGATTTCTCTAAGCATTCAGGTCACTGAGTCTAATTATTTGCATAACAGTTCATGTCTTGGTGAGTATAGTAAAGGGTTCGTCATCAAAATAAGGTCTTCTCATCATATCAGCATGAATTATCAGTCCAGACCAAGAGAACAGGAAAAAGCTAAGAAGTAAGCAAAGTATGAGAAAGCAATAGCGAGCACTTCCTTTCCCAGGAAGGACATCTTTAACAAGGAACCCACTTCTTACATCATCCCAGTGAACTAAACATGAGAGACTAAAGAGTCACACTGAAATACATCTCACCAGTATGCTACAGAAGCACCACAGGAGAATGTGGCCACTGGGTCTCAACATAGCTATATTTCCTACTGCTAGAAAGGACACAAGCAAAAGCTGCAGAAATTCGGTTCAAATACAGTATTTATGCTGGTGTGTCACTTACTGTTTGTGTGGCTGTAAGCCTTTTCTGTCAGATCCTGAGGGCAGAGACAGCTCTGGTTGCTAAGACCCAGAATACTACCAGACAGACAAAAAAGCACACTGTACCAACAGGTCTGGGCAAGGTGAAGCTAACTTGGCCAGCACGCCAGCATGCATTATTTAGTAGTGTGTTATTTTCAAAGGAAGAGTGCCACACAGGGTGGTGGCTCCCTGAATTTACTGCCCTGCCTGGCCAGCTATGCTGCCCCCATGCTCCCAAGTATGTTTATTGTCACTTACATGTGGTTCAGCACAGAGAGGATTACAGGTGGCTTTTGGAGACAGACAGACCTTTCCTTCTGCATATCCTTCTCCAGCACTGCAGCCACAAAATTAACATGATTTTGGTCCCCATACAATTCTAGGTGGCAGAGAAAACATGAAAACCTCTATAATTAGGAGCTAGGAGGCCACATTCACAGTATGGCAGAAATGTCAGTGCAGATTCCCAGAATTAATTTAATTATAGCCATCAAGCATTGAGGAAATTATCTAAATCTGTCTAGATTCTTAAATTGGCGTCTGTTACTCTAGTGTCTGACACCTGATGAAAACAGAGAACAAATATATGGTAATTTCTACTTTTCCATTAATATTAATCTCTGCTTCATTTGTTAAATGCTAGTGGAATATAGTAAGGAGTATCAAAGTGTATGTAAGAAGCTGATATGTAGGTTAGACATGCCAGGCAATCAGAACATTCAGGGTATGACGGTCCTGCCTTCTTTCTATTGCAGGAAACTCAGGATTCATGAAGTTTGCTGTAAAATAACATACTTTCTGGAAAAAACATCACTACAAAAGCCAGGGCAAACACTATTTCCAAACTGTGTTTTATGTTATGGTCAAGAACCACCTATTAGTAAGTCTGCCCATTACTTAGGGTTGCAAGAAGTTAGTCTGCCCATTACTTAGGGTTGCAAGAACTTATAACTATTTCTTTACATTTTGCCAAATTCTAGCCCTTAGCTGTTTGGCTAAATTGAAAATTTCTATCATCGGTATTTGCTTTGCAACAGAAGTTTGCATAATTTTCATCTGTAGTAGTGTATGTTTTTCTGACAAATTAAAAAAGATGGGAAAAAATGCTTTTCTTTGTTTTCATAGTGAAAAACATCCCTGCCTTTTCTTTGGAAAGCTCGGGAACATTTATGTTTGAAGGAAGCACTGATTACACCAGGCTGATGAGTTCAGGGTGTGCTATTTACCATTCCCAATAAAATCCAACAAAAATCAGCCAGTGTAAAGCTGATTGACAAATTATAGTCCACATGATGGATTCCATGATGGAGAGCCACATTCCTTATGCACTGAGCATTCTCCACTTGCTGGCCTCACAGGGCTTTCCCAGCAGCTAACAGAGGCCATTCCTGTGCGTCTACCCTCCTGCAAAGGTAAATTTTCCACCATTTGAGTCCTCCATTTGAACCAGCAGCTTAGTACAAACGGCAGAGATTTGAACAAGGGACCTAAAGGTTTCATTCATGGGTTTAACCCACAGGATATCGAATGCTGAAACGCCTGTATTTGCACATCACTTATTCAAAACCTAGAAACTATACACAAGAAACAGAACTAGAACAGTATTATTAACATTGTGACAGTTTAGGAGGTACTGTACTTAAGACACAGACACGATGATACTCATTCAAAGAGAAGCTAGCCAATACTATACATTCAGGGAGTGGCCCTGTGCTGTATTTGCTGCATATGAATCAAACTTGCTCTGAAAGCTTCTTTCATTTCCTCATGAGTTTTCTTATAGTGTTAATCCTCAAGGTATTCGAGGTATTAAGAGTAGCACATTTATTTATAATGTAAATAAATATTTAATATATGCATATTAGTGTATTATATTACACTAATGCATTAGCATGAATATTACAGTATTAGCACCAAAACACTTATTTATCTCTATGCTTCCCTAGTGAGGTGAGAAAGTAATAACTTGTTATCCCTATTTTAATGGGGAATCCTAAAAAGATCAAGATAAAGGTGTTTAATAATTCAAGGTATCCATTATGAGATGCCTAAGCACTTTGTATGTAGAGCACTTAGTGTTCTATAGTTATGTTAAGTACTGAAAGCCAACTCCCATTCACTTCCATTTCGTATCTTGGCACTTAGCAGTTCTGTAAATCAGAATCCTTTTCTCCCAGAGAAGAAAGAAAAGATTATTTCTTTAAAAAATATGAACAAATGGTGGTATCAGTAGAGAAAATAGACTAAGGATTTTATCTGGATTTTTTCCAAATATGTTCAATCTCAAGCAAAAGCCCTGATAGTTCCGATGGTCACTATATAGATAAATCATAAGGAGAGATAATAATGATGAGGCGCTAGGTAATGGTCACAAGAGACTGTGAGCTTTGCATACAATTCTATGGAGGTTCAATTTCTAAACCAATACAGCTATTCATGTTAATACTTCAGCTTCTTCACACATATCCCATTTGTCAGACAGCCTCTAACTTGCTGTAACCTGGAATTGATGAACTGAAAGTAATTGAGTAACAAAGCCCTGTGGTTCTGTACACTCTCCTGATGAAAAGGAGATGTCTTGCAAATCCAGATATGCCTCAAAAGGGGTACTGGATAATCTGATGAACAAAGGGATAAAATCAAGACCCCTCAAATTCCTTTCCTAGCAAACCCAGCTGCCAGCCAGAAAGTACCACTTAAGCAACACTCCTGCCTCTGCAGAGGAACCTCCCTCCCCCCCCAATCTTGACCCATTGCTCTCCTTTTCACACATCGCAACTCAAGGACATTTTCTTTGAAACATCACAGTAGTTTCTCTCATCATGTCAGTCTAATGGTAATGAAAAGGCAAAATCCAGTAAGTATCTCTTAACTGAATGACTCGCAGGAAAAAGTATGCAAGAATCTTTGCAAGGATCACTGTAAACTACCCATGCTCTGAAAGAGATTCACAAAAAAACCCACCCATACACACCTGCACTGAAGAATAGAGTGGGGGTAGGGTAGAAACCAAATAAAAATACAAATAACATGTTAAGTTTTCCATGGAAAACGTAAGGGTAGAAAATAATCAACCAGCAGGGCAAACGAACTGCTTACATGAACACTGAAAGAAAAAAAATGCAAATCCTAGAGAGAATGTAGGCTTATTATTACTTATGTGTTTGTTTCGGTCTCCTCGGTGTGCAGGTCAAACCAACTCAATGTAACAGTGCAGTGGCATCCAGCCACTCCCTTGTGCAAGAGCTTTCATTGTTGCTCAAACTGTCAGGAATAAACTTGTATAGGAAATTGTGAGAGAAAGACTAATATTAATAAATAACATCTGTGGCAAACAAAAGATATGTAGCACTGAAGAGACCATTAAATGCAGTGCAGCATCAGTTACATTTTGTTCATTTGAAGAAAAACGTGAAACAATTCGTAAGGAGTCAAGAGGACCAATTGGTAAGAAACTATTTATAAGACTATGTTCTGCCCATATGAAATGATGCAGTTCCATGGATTTTTGTGAGGTTTCAGAAACGTATATCTAACAGAAGTTTTTAATATAGTTATGTATATTGTCTTTTTTAAAGTATGAAAAAAATATTATGAGGCTATACAGACTGTGCAATGATGTCTCACAGAAAAAGCTTCGTAACTATGCAGTAGTAGGTGTAAAACAACAGGTAGGGCAAAATGACCTAATGGGTCTTCTCTATCTGTCAGTTTGAATCTCTTAGCAAACACCTTGATGCTGCTAGGACCAAAGCAAAGCAAAACCTTTGATTTTTGAGAACTTAAAACTATCTTTCCCTAAATGCAAACACAAAGTAATGCACAGAGATAAACAAAGCAGCACAAATATGGTGAGATAAAAATTTAGCAGGGCTCAAATGCTTTTCCTGTTATGTTCATAAACCTGGGCATGGTAAAACAACAGGGGCCAGGAGAGGCACAACCATTCCTATAAGCATTGCTCTTCTTGATCCCAAAATTTCATGAATATAGAAGTATATTTGTTCTAGGACCATGTGTAACTACAAACAACTGTGCAGTCTGTAGCCACAGCTACAGAGCTTAGAATAGGTTTGGTGTCATGTGGATACCTTGTCACTGAGCTACAAACATAGGAAAAACTGGGAATAAACACTGTAGGTTGGTTGGACAACTCACTCCTGCACTTAGGTCCTCATCAGTGACTCTGTATCTGAAATTCAAACAAAATGCTAAGGCAATTTATATATAGTACGTAGTGTCAAACCTTTTAGGAAACTTGCATATTGATAAGTGGCTCCCAGTTACAGAATGATGATTCTAACTGTTTCTTTTTAAATTAAACTTTTTCCAGCTTAAGGGAGTTGGATTCTCTAAGAGCCTGCTACAGTCTTTGTAAATATAAATGGTTTGAACATTTCCAAACTTAAAAGCTGCTCAGAGGAGAGGATTTCATTTGAGATCATCTCCAGGAGAGACCTACAAGGAGCATGCATTATATGCTGGGAAAGCAGGAAATTCAAAAGCAAGGACAACAAGCTGCCAAAAGACGTTATATGTCATAAGGACAGATCAAGGAGCCAACACAATGGGAATAAAAGGGGGTGGCAGGGGCATTTATGTGAAAACGGAGATTGTTCATACTGTAATCAGCTATTTTTCAAGGCAGTCATACTTGTAATCCACACAGCATGGCAAAATTAGAGATGAGAAATCAAGAGCATCCCTGGACACAAACACCCTTGTCCAGATTTAGATGAAAAGCAGTTTAAGGACAGGACAGCACAACACAGATCCTACCTGAGAATACAGAGATAAGTCAAGGTGTAGACCACCTAACTGGGAGATTAGGGATTTGATTAGCTATGATGACGTTACAGCACCAGTGCTGCTCCCCTGGATTGCTCAAGTAGGAATACACCCAGCAGAGACCCATGACAGCATGAATATGTGGGTGACCAAATTCTTCACTGTGAGCTTCTCATTCTTCATGACATTTAAGTGTAATAAGATTCTGTATGAGTACATTTTCATGCATGTCTGCGTCCATGTGGGTGAGCATTGCAGGAGGACAGGATAAATAAGAAACTCATTATGCATATGTCTGTCTTGGTGCATAAAAGTAAGCCGGGTGCATTCAAATGACTACATTCGTGTATTTGGGAAAGGCTACTAAAAAGCCTCCATGATTTCAGCATTTAGAATTAGGGAGTGAATACATCTGCCATAAGGCAAAGTCAGAATAGCTTCACAGAGATGTATGAAGGGGTCTAAGAACTGCATGGGTACAAAGGGCATTAAAAACCCAGCCTGTCATGGTTCAAGTCAGCCTTAGGAATCATATCAGAACAGATCTTTTGGGAACATCTCAAAGCAAGCAGCTACCTGCAAGATAGCATGAGCTGTAAACAATTCATAGGCTAACTTCCAATATTTGTGATTATGAGAGGATTTCCTTTACCATCATCTGAGTGGGGGAGTGAGGGTTAACCCCTGAACATAGCTACAGCAGACAAACCTTTCCAAACCAGTTTATCCCAACTCCAATATCTGCACAATGCTCAGTGCCCATGAGAAGCAAATATCAGGTTTATGATTAACTGTGTTAAAATTCCATGGAACTGCAAGTACTTTTATTTGTTTGTATAATGAAATTGAAACAATGCACCCTTTCCTTACTATACTTTCACTTTGCTAGCAGTTGAAAGGAAATCTTTCAGTAGATATATGTGCCATAGCCTTATATGAACCAAGAGTTCCCTTCACAATCTTTGGTTGGACATCTCAGGACACTAGCTGCCAGGGAATATGCATGTTCAATGGATTCGTGACCAGAGCAAATATTATTCTACTAGAGATGGAGGACAGACTAAGCAAAAACTTTACACTGACCTCGGAGAAAGTCAGCTGGTTCCCAACGCAAAAATTCACACCATGGAGCTGATACTTTTGTTAAGCAGGTCATCGATAGGATTTCAGAGGCCTGGGCTATTCCTCTGGGAATACAACCTTTCAGTAATTTGTCTCTCTAGGACTATCTAGTCTATGGTGCTAAGGAGACAACTCTTCTTGAAAGAGTGTAACACTGTAAAGACCAATGCCTTCCTGTCTGTGAGACATGCCAAAGTTCAGTCAATATGTCTAGATATGAAGACTCTACAGAATTAAGTAGGGACCCCATAAATGAAGGCCTTGCATATAACAGACTATTGTACTATTGCTTATCACACTAATTAAAATTGAGGGGCACAGAAGTTCAGCGTTTGTCCTTTGAGTTCTGCTCAGAATTAGTCTTTGAGATGGGCTTTCCATGCCCGATAGCTGTAATATTATCCAGATGCCTTTTACTCTGCAAAGATTTCATTTCTCTACTTCTCTCATTTGGCACATTGGTCCGAGCTGAAAGTATGTGTACATATGTTTGCCAGGAAAAGGGGCCCATTTTATTCACCTAGGTGGTTGGTTGATCAGTCATCAGTAAAGAGCTGCATTTACCTTTTACCAACTGGGCTGTTAAATTGTGGAAAATGATCATGTGAACAGTATCACAGGTACTGCATGAGGCACACTAGCATGAAGCTGACACCTCATCACCCCTGTACACAGTTACTATGCAACATTGCATTACTCAGAATTAATTACTTGATTTATTTAGAAAGAAAAACCTTCTCTCAGGTTTCTCCCATGTCCTTTCTGAAATGGCTTTTAGGAGCTGGCATGGTACATCTGTGGGAGGAAAGAATGAGAAAAATTGTAGTGACTTTACTAGGACTCACTCTGTGGCTTGCAAACTAGACTCAGTGACCCACAGCAACACAGCCCTGAATTTCAAAGGAGTGAGTCTCTCTTTGAGCTGCTCCCTATTCTTCCAGGGAGCCAGTGAAAGCCTTAGAGCTGGAGTTGTGATCTGCAGGAAACCATCCCTGGTCTCATGCCCTACAGGCAATCCTTCTACTTACATACAGTTTCCACAGGAGAACTCTAGAAGCTTATTTTGTGTGAAATTAATTCTATTTAATTGCCAAGATATAACAGGCAACAATGCCTGCTGCAATCACCCTAGTAGTGCTAGTCAGTCCCCCCAAAAGAGTGAAATGAGCTGCTGATTAAGCAGACATGTGGCTGTACCATGCACCTCCACATTCATACACACATTGCAGAAATGCCTGTCAAAAGCATACCTGAAAGAAGCACCTATGGAGCAGCCACAACTGGAGGAAAAATGGACACAGTCTTTAAGTCAATTTCTATACTAGGAGACTGAACCATTGCTACGAAAATGAATCGGCTTATCTGTCATTACTGCCAAGTACAGAATTTAGGTCTTGATGATCTAATCTAAACAGTGACTGGCACGACATGCTTACATCTGAGCATTCTTGTGTAGTAACAGGAAGTGCACAAAACCAGTATTCTTGGATCACAATACAGATACACAGGAAAGTGTGTTAATATGCCCAGGAGTTATAAAAGAAGAAAAAGAATGAGAAAAAAATAAGGGGGGGAAGGGGAGCCTCAACTTATGGTCTGTACTGGTAATGGTACAGTCACTTTCTGTATTTCTTTTCTCCACTATATGCTTGAATGTAGTTATTTCATAGGATAATTCAAGGTGGAAGGGACCTCAGGAAATCTCTAGTTTAACCTCCTGCTCAATGCATAGTCAGATAAGTGATCAGACCAGGCTGCTACAGGCTTTAAGGCTTTATTTGTCCCTCTAAATCAGTTCCTTGATCAATCAGGTATATTCCATGAATTGAAACTCCTATTGTAACTACCACTGCAACTAGTCAATCATCTAGACTACTTTTAAGTGTTCCTAAGGATAGTACTTGTACCTTTTCCTTTACAAGACTATTAAATAATTTATCATATTCTGTCAGGAAGCTTATCCTAGTCACCTGGTTCGCTTTTGCCCTGCTTATGTTCAACCATACGCTCCAGTTATAATCCACTGTCATATTCCTTTTGCCATATCACTTTATCTTCTAAACTGTACATCATATCCCTTTTCACAGCTCCAATAATGCTACGTGTAGAGGCACTGAGGCACGAAGGCACCATAAAATCCGGAGTCCATAAGGATACAAGTTAAAAGAAAGTAGCCATCTATTCACATGCACTTCTGTATAGTGACAGCACAAAACAAAAACAGAGCAAAAAACAAAACAAACCAAACAAACAAACAAACAAAAACCCTGAAGCAAATTCCCCTAAAAGTTATGGTTCATTGTACGTGACTCCAACCATTGCTAAATATCACCTTCAGCATTTTTCACCATATAGCATAGTTGCACAGAATGATCTCTGTTCCCACCACCAGCTCTCATCCCTGGAATATCAATGGCAGCCAAGACTGGTAAGCCATGACATGTTCATACATGAATTCATCACTGATTGAAAGATACAACAAAAAAGAAATTTTACCAGAACTTGCAGGCATATCAGCAGTCTCACCATTCCAAAAATTCATCATCTTAACACTGTAACATATTAATTTAATGTGAGTTTCTAATGACATAATTCTTCAAGAAATGTGTTTCGTTTACAGTGATTAGAAGCACAGGATGCATGTCTTAGCATCCTAGCATAAAATGTTGGGTATGCAAGTTCTAAGTCAGAAACTTAATCTTCCTATTTGCTGACATTGAAGAATTATTAATATTATTATTATTAAAATAATTAAAAATATGGAGGGTAGGAGTGGGGGGAAGAGAGAGAGAGACTGGCAATCATGTACTAAGCACCTTCTGGTAACTGTTAATATTCTTTGAGATGCAAGGTGAAAACCACAGTCTGTGTAGGAAACAAAGACCATATTTTAAAATCACCATCCAGATGAGATTTCATTCATTTAGAATTGAGAATGAATATTAATATATATGAACATTATATATATAATTTTAACTGAAATGGATTCTGAATACAAGTGGTCATTTGCAATACTCAGAAGCTTTAAACAGATGCCACATTTTCCAGGAAGAAATTATCCGCTGTTCACTTCTGACAGAGCACACTCTGATATCCAGCCTAGGAAATCAAAGAATTCACCCTTCATTGTTTTTTGAAATATCCTTTTAACATTGAATGTTATCAACAACTATGGAGTTTGTGACCTGATCAGCTGGGAGCAGAGAAAGAAGTCTGAAGAGTACAGTAATGGTCTGATGATACTCAGAAAAGCCTGCAAGTGACTGAACTCTTAAGTGCTGCATTTTCCCATTTAAAATCAGCTCCTCCTAACTAATATCCAATGGTGTCACTGCAAATAGCTACATCACCTGGTATTTTTCGAATTGTTTCAACTGCAAATTTTATAGACAGATGAGATCCTTGCAGAGAGCTGTGAAAATAACAAATCTCTTACACAAAAGGACAATAGATCATGACTCTGGTGACTCACTCCCTGTATAGAGGATGGAAAATGAAAGGGTAAGTCCTTGAATAAGAACTGACTGAGACCTGAGTGAGACCAGTTACTGAGATAATTAGCCGATGAATGCGAGATGAAAGCTAAAGTCTTTTCATTTATACATTAATGAACCAGAAGATCAAAGACCTTGGCTAGGCCTATAACCACGACTGCAACATTGGCTTGCTATGCAATAATGAAGTCATTATTAGCTGCTTTCATAAATTACTTGTGGTAGACTATTTTATTTTTAATACTGTACATAAAGCAGAAAAACAACTACAAGGTTATTTTAGAATATTTTAATTGCTAAGCATGCACTTTTGTGTAATAAGCGTATTCATCTTTCAGCTGATTGTTGCTACCAACTCTGTTCTTCTCTTGGAAATTTTGTGACAGGTGGTAAACCTCTTCTTATTTTGTGGAAGAAAGGTGAAACAAGTGACCAGAAGACCTAAGTGAACTTGGAGCGAGATGCATCATTTAAGAAAAATCTGCAAATCTACCTCAGAGGGAGGAAAAACAAATCAATGTGCTAGGATTTCATAAGGATGAGAAAAGTAAATATGCTAAGGCTCAACCTCACCCCTTAATTTTGTGCCAGTATATTTCTGCCATTTATCATATTAAGGACAGAAATGCCTGGACCCATGATCACAGAGGTTATGTTTAGCTTGGATGATTGGGTATTTCAGGCTCTGGGGATGATCTTAGGAAATCTGGAGTGTATTTCTCTCTCTACCATAGACTTTCTGCAAGACTATAGGCAGGTTATATGATACCCATCATTCAGGTCCAGACCTGTAAAATATTGTATCATTTTATACAGACGCTGGGAGAAAAAAATGCTTAAATTTTCACAATCTATATTTGATAAAAGCTTATAAATATAAATCTGATTGAAACTTCCAGATAAAATCCCAGGTCATGAAGGAAGTTATGAATCAACAGAAAGATGTGATATGGAGAAAAGCTTTTGTTACAAATGGACAAGTTGTTACGTGGGCATGTTAGTATATGCCCTCTTTTAAAGGGTATAGGATAGAAAGGTATTTTATCTATTGGCAAAATTTCTGATGCAAGGAAGATATATTCACATTTATTTATGATCCACTCAGATGTGACACTGCTGGGTGAGAAGTTTAAGCTTGGGGGATTAAGCCATCAGTTGCTACAGCAACACAAAGCAATTATTCACTGGTCTGGGACATAGGGTAAACCTGACACATTGATTTCCATCCCCTCCTAAATTTTTTACTTAATGATTTACCTTCAAGATGATGACCAGATGATTAACAGAGCAGATGAAAAGGGTGAGTGAAATCCCCACATTGAACAGTTTATTCAGAAACTCTTTTTTTTTTTTTTTGCCTGGAAACTATCCACAAGGTAACATTTTTCCATCTGCATCATTATTTTGAACTGCTCTGAAAACTTTTGTCATCCACCACAGTTCTTACCGAGCATTCACAAAACCTTGTGTTTCCAGCATGACTATTCATAATGTCTCATTCATCCTGTAACCTCAGTAGCATGTTATGGTTGTTTTTCTCCCTAACTGGATGACTTGAGAACCCACAAATATCTAAGATGGCTGCAGGAACACTACCACTAAAAATGCGCATGCATGTCAGAGCACGTCATTGCAGAGGTGTAACTACATGGATGTTTACGGCTTTTCCCTATTTCACAAACACTATAGTAAATAAAATATCAAGCCAAATGCAAAGACCAACAAGTACAGTCCAGGATTGTTATTAAAACATACATTCCCAAAGCTCTTTGAATCACTCTTCCAGGTTCCCTTGAGAAAGACAGAGGGAGAAACTCATTGCTTCACTAATATGCAGGACCTATGCAGCACGGTTTTGTTGGCTTTTATGCCCTAGAGAGAAAAAGGGATATGGCTGAGAGACCTTCAGCTAGATGCATTTCCCCAGGAAACACTCACAGCTTCTGAAAAGGGTACAGCAGCCACAGGAGCTATGACGTCTCAGTGGGTGCCAAGGGGCACTGCCAGTGCTGCACAGTGTCTCATACTCCTCACTCCACCCTTGAAAATGAAAATCTTTCCTGAGGACTTCAGTGATGAATGAGAACTTGGCCTAGACATTGAGTTCTTTTTGGTAATTGAACAGAGTGTTTACCAGAATGTCCATGGAGGAAGGAAGGAAAAAAAGAGAAGAGAAGAGAAGAGAAGAGAAGAGAAGACAAGAGAAGAGAAGAGAAGAGAAGAGAAGAGAAGAGAGAAGAGAGAAGAGAGAAGAGAGAAGA
>JAAGNO010011737.1:2436-65094 GCA_033439905.1 Ceryle rudis
AAGACCGGCAAACAAAAGAGGGTGGGGATGAGGACGGAAAAAAAAAAAAAAAAAAAAAAAGGAGAAAGCTGAGTTGCAAGTGCCTCAAATACAGAATTCCTTTAATATAAAAATACAGTTTTGTTCAGTCACTAAAACAAAAGGGACTCTTGCAATGGTGTTATGAAAAGATATATTTTTTAAACAACTTTCTGTTTCAAAGTTGAAAATTTAACTTGTAATGAATTAAAAAAAAATAGTAAAGATGCAGATGGTAGAAAATACTGATGTTAGAATGATGATCCTTAAATCTGCCTTCTTCAGCCTCAACTGTATATCCTATTATATAATCTAAAATAAATTGACATTTTGTAAAGGATTTTGTGGTGCTACAACAATTTACATCAGCTGACTACCTTGCTCAGATAGTTGTGAACTATCTACAACTCTTTTCCTGTCAAAAACTGCAGTCCTTGCTGTTCAGTTTACTCAAATTCAGGTTTATGTCTAGCCTTCTGGAGGTCTACCATCAAACCCAAGGCTGAAGGAAAAACCTGATTTAAAAATATGTTTGATCTTTGAGAACTTGTTGGCTTTCATCTGCTTATGAATGAAATGTGAATGCGACTCAGAGAACTGAATATTACTGAGAGTATATATGGCTCACTTATGGCCTTTGTGCCTTTGACAACACATTGGATGTTGCTTGTATTATTTCAGGGACGGAATTGTTGAAAGTTATTGCTTTTGATCACTAAGCACTTTTGTTTTTTACAACAAGACTTACCATGAATTAACGTATTGCTCTTCTCTCTGCGTTTGCCTGAGACACAGGTTCTTTTTATGGGCTAAATTGACAATCCATTGTTTCTTAACCAATTTCTAATGCATGTTGTTAGCATTAAGGCTATGAGTCGTGGATAGTTATCAAATGATTTAGGAGACCACAGGAGCTCTGCAGTCTGTCCAGGAGAAGCAGTATCCTAGCTAGGGGCTGGGGAACATCTCGAGTTCTCAGCAGTTGGCTCCAGTAAAAGAAGTTCTGAGCTTTGAAGGGTAAAACAACTAAAGATGAATGCATTTAATTCAAATCAAAAAATAATTGCCTTTATTCCAAGAAAGGTAGAGGATTTTTTTTACCTTTTAGAAAGAGTAATGGTGGCAAATACTCCCAGAGGTGTGTGAACCCCACAACAGTACAGACCTGTGAATCACCACAGCTTTTGTTTTCCTTCAACTTAACCTTCTGGAATATCTGAAAACTTCAGCATACCAGACACTTGCTTTGAATAATTCATGTGTTCTTGATAGAAGAGAAACGAAAATGTTTTTCTAGCTTCAGTTTATTCTAAACTGAACATAGACTGAAGGGAAAAAAAAAAAAGCTCCAAAACCGCATTACTTATCTCTATCAAAAAGCAAGTAGCATAGACAAGAACTTGGCTTTGGTGAATGTTTAAATTATAATTTTAAGGACTGTCAGTAGGAGATTGAACTAGAATTGATGATTGACCACAAAATACAGTATGTGTGCTTTGAAGTTAGCTATTGGGGAAATAATAGTGGTAGGCACAGGTTTTAATTTAAAATTATGTAGATATTTCTTAAATATATGCAGAAATCATGAATAAAATGTTTTTTTTTTTTTTTTCTGGTACAGTGATGTGCTTACAAGGCTAGCTGAAGGAATAAAACTTTACCTTGTGGTTACTGAGGGATGCAGTGAAAAATAAAGCTGATGACTTCAAGACAGAATCCATGTTAAAAAAAAAAAAAAAAAAAAAAAAACAAAACAATAGAATGGTTCATTCTGATGATGGAGCCCAATCTTAAACATTGCTCTACTCAAATTCTCATGTATTGTTTTTCAAAATGAATATGCAAAATGTTTCCTGTATTGATTTTAAGGCAATTGAGATGAAGGAGTTTTAAATATTTTTTTTTTTTTTTTACCATTACAGACTTGGATAAAATCTATACCACTTTTGAAAAACCTTGTTATACTGATGTCTTTACCAAGGTAAGAGGTGAAGGTCCATCACCGTTTATGCCAGCCTGCTGATGGCTGAATATAAGGACCGTGAAAATAAGTGGTGATGCTGTTCTGGTCTGAGAGTGGCCCTCCCTCCCTCCCTTCCTTCTCCAGTGCAGGGGCCTGGTTGCACCCAGGGGTGGTTGTTGGTGGCAATGAGGGCTGTCAACTTTCTGGCCACCATCGGGGACAAGGTGGCATACAGAGTGCCAACATCTTTGATCCATCTAAACCAGGAGTTTGGATATTATAGGGTAAGGCAGAGCTGCTGCCAGTGCCTTTTTTTCTACATATCTTTCCTACATATGTACATAGTTATTTCAGGTATTGCATTTCCATAAGTGCACCTGGACAGTACTTTTTTAGGTGTCTTTGTGAATTCCGTTTCTTTTTCTGTTTCTGTATTGGCAAAAAAATAGCAATGGCTCTCATCATGAGTCACTTCAAGTAACAGACAGGTGAATGGGCCAATTTTCAAAAGAAATCATAATTCCTTCCAATAGCAAAGATGGACTTTTGAGATACATTTTTACTATGATAGTCCTAATTAAAAAATATTTTCCCAGGAGCATAGCATAATTTTACTCTTGCATGTAGAACATGTACATTTTTAACAAGTGACAGGAGTGTGGGAAGGAATTATTGAGAAATTTGTTATACTTGAGAAAATGTATTTTTCTTGATGATGTTAGTAGATACCAGATTTCCAGAATCTACTTTGTGTAGAAAGCCTTTTGCTCAAGGTCTGTCTCTGTGTGTCTGTGAGGCTAATAGACTCCTGAGGCAGCAGAGTGATGCTTTCTGGCCTGTATTATGTGGGCAGTCAAGGGATGTAATCGAACCTGCCCTTACTGTCAACTAATTTGTGAAGAAACATAAATCATGTGAGATACTCTGAGGAAATCTATCCTACCAACTGTGTGTGTGATGAGGGTGCTGATAACTTGCACATGCTGGGGAGTACTCCTGGGCAGCAGGCTGGTGAGAGTGGGCTTACTGGCCCAGCTGTGTGCTGGGAATCAGCACAGAAGCACAGTGGCACAAAAACGGATGAAGCAGAGCAGAAATAACTGCTCAGCTTTCAAAAATGTTTGTCCTTTCTCTTCTCTTAACTCTTTGCTATCTGTTGATTTGGAGAGATTGATAGCATAGTATTGAATGATGTTACCTAATATATGTTGTGTCTTATCCAGCATTCATTTCCCAATAAAAATCCAACGGTAGCCTTCATTATTATAGGGCACTTAATCATTAACTTCAGAGGGTCTTTACAACACCTGTGCTTTATTTCAGAATATGCAAAATATATCCAAACACTTCCATTTAAGGTATTGGTTTACTCTGCTATGGCTATGCAGACGGGATTGGTTGGAATTTCATCCAATTACTATTTTACACAACAGCAGAAGTGTCTGTGAAGTGGCTATCAATTGAAACATATTTTGCTTTTCAGATTTGCTTTTGCAGGTTTTGCAAAGCATTTAATTAGTGATAATCAGCTTTTAACCAGCCAGAGCACGCTGATGTGATTCTCTCCCTCTCTCCCCAGTGATTGTAGGAATAGTCTGTACCCATAAGATAAATTACTTGTAGTCGGGAGAGCATCCTAGCCAGCAGAAAGGAAGAGAATAGGCATGTCATTTCATGGGGGTAAAGAAGGTGTTGTGTATACTGTGATTTCAGTGAAGAATATACTTTTTCTTTCCTTTTCAGAATGGTGTACCTGGAAACCAGCTGGAGATTGCAAAATCTCCTTTCCCCCAAGGTTGCTGGTCAGTGGTTGTCTTCCACCACACCCAAGGAAACTAGAAGAGTTCCACGCTAACTTCTGTAAGGTTTTTTTCACTATGGAACATCAAATTATTTTCTGGCTCAGGTTTTGTGAAGTTCGGCATCTGCCTTGGACCTGCAATTTAGATAAGGGATCATCTCTGAGTCACGGTTAAGAGACAGAAAAACCAGTCCCAGATGATGAGCACTTTAAGTAGCACTGGAATATTACTCAGCTTAACGGCAGTATCTGTTACACTGGATTTTAGTTTGCATGGTGGTCTGATGGCTTGGTCGTTAAGCAGCAATTTGACTCTGAATCAGAGTTTGCCTACATCTGACCCTCTTAATGCCTCTGAGAAGGGGGAAGTCTCTCGGATGTCCATGAGGGAGAAGAACTGGCCAGCCCTCCTGATCTTGGTTGTGATCCTGCTAACCATTGGGGGGAACATATTGGTAATTATGGCTGTGTCTTTGGAGAAGAAGTTGCAGAATGCTACAAACTTCTTCCTGATGTCCTTGGCGGTGGCAGACATGCTGGTGGGTATCCTGGTCATGCCCGTGTCACTCATTACAGTCCTCTATGGTAAGTAGCTTCCTTTCTTCTCTGACTATATGCTTTTGCAGTGAATTACCCGAGGTTGCAGCAATCTGCTTTGCCAAATTTTTCATGTGCTAGTAGTTGGAGGAGTATCAGTGTGGACTTGGCAGTGATTCTGTGCTGAAGGTCATGCTCTGCTAGGTGAGGGTGATGTTCTGCTGGGAGCAGATCTTTTTTCCACGCTGCCAAGAATGACTCATGAACGGTGTTGACATAGTTGGTTTTTTTTATTGTGGACGCCACCAAGAGAAGCTGCAACAGTGAGACCAACCTTTCGGTTGGACTGCCCCAAAATTAGCTAGGACAGAAGACCTTACGGAAAAGCTTAGTAATATATTTGTGACTCACTCACCTCTAAGCCAGGTCAGAATCAGTCATTGAGGTCCCACTGATATCAGTGGGATTTGAACAATAATGTGGTTAAGAAAGGAGGTTTGTACTAGTAGATTTGTCATTCAAAGTCTTCAGTTTTGGCATTTATACCTGAGCTTTCCTTGTGCCTGTCCAGAGAATCATTTTGTCTTTCCGTGCCTCAGTTTCACTATCTCTAGCCTGAGAAAATGTCCTCTGTTTTAAAGCACTTTGAAACCTGCATGTGTAGGTCTAAGTATTTATTACCTTTCTACCATATTAGGGTTGATGCATTAGCACTGAAATTAGCTCCTGTACTCTAGTGTAAAATCACTGTTAGCACTTGAATGGAGTAAAATATCAGACACGCAACTTTTTTGTCTGAGACTCTGAATCTGGTATTTTTCAGTATGGTGCTAAGACTCTCCATCCCTAGATATTACAAAAGGGTATTACATTCCCCTCTGAATCTCTTATCATGATGTTTGTATACCCACGTATCAACATAATGTGTGTGTTTAATAGATCATTTTTGAAGTCTGTTTTCAGATTTTATTTGAAAAGTATCTCAATATAATTTCTTGGAAACAAATAATGCTATTTACTTTCAGATTTTAGTAGAAGTTGGTTTACCGTCCTATAAAGTAAAATGTAGGAATATATATGTGACTTCTTTACTTGCCTAAAGATTAAGTCAGACAGTGATTACTTTCTAAAATACACTGATAAAGCATACATCATTCCAAAACTTATATAACTTGTCTACAGTGACTTAAATCGATATGTGATTTAGGTACAGACCTAGCCATTGAGATCTTATGCATAAAGCCTTTTATTTTGGTCTGTCAGAATAGTTCCATCTCTAAATCTGTGTATTACAACACATGTATTTTATTTTTAACATTTAACTCCAGTTCTCTGGAGCTTCAAAGGAAGCAAATAAATGAAGAATAATTTGATTGACCTGCACCTGCATAAATTCTGGGTTACCCAGTGATCCTAAAAAGGTGAATTTATGTAAGTAATCTTCCTACAAACATACTTTCTGAGTATGTGGAAACTAATGGAAATGGATTTTCTGTTTTGCCTAGAAAATGGTTACTTAAGGTCATTTAAAGGCGTAAAGAATGCTGCATACTTAGGAGTGAGTAAATACCATTGATCTGAAGAGGAATTAGAAAAGAGGAATAATTACATCAGAGCACCAGTAATAGCTGTTCATGGCTCAAACACCTCTCCACAGGCAAACAGCACTAAATAGATTTTTTACAAAAGTTGTAATTTCAGAACAAGCATGGAAAATTTGTGGGATTACTGTAAGAAATGAGAATAGATGCTGTTATTTCAGGGAAGCCAGTAGGCTGATGTATCCATATGTTGAGTGCTGGCACTGCTCCTGTGGGCCAGCTCAGTAGCCCTTGCTAAACTGTTCCAAAGCAGGCATGTAGCCTTCAGGCTTTCTGACAGGAGGAGAAAAAGGTCCATTTGAGGAAAACAGTATCAGAGGAACTAGTGGACTGATTTGAATAGGACCCCGGTGAAATAGTTTTTCTATACTATTCAAGCTACTAATTGTGGAAGTAAGCATGCAGGGCTGTGCCACTCCAACAGCAAGGGGAAAAGGCTGCCGGACAGAGTAGAAGAGTCTGTCCTCCCTCTCAAGTGATTATTTGATAATTCATCCTGAACATAAACACTTGGTTTGATACCTAGAAGCTTGAGAGCGTGGACCAACTGGATATGACTGAGAGCAAAGGAAAAAGACTGAGATTGTATTGGTCCTCATTATATCCACTATAACATGTGTATGCCCCTTTCTGGGCATCTGGAAAAATTATTTTGGTTGTAATACTAACAGGACACATGAACAACCTCAGCATTTGATGGTTTGTGTAAGTTAAACATACATGCAATAGCACCGAGGAAAAGCAGGTTAAATCTGTCATTCATCACTACATATGACTTGGACCAAATATAGCTGTGTCTTCCTCAGCTTCACATGTGCTGGAGTCATCAAGCTGTTCAGAGACCTACACTTATTCCAAGCTGTGGCAGGGAGGGGAGGCAGGTATCTTGTACATTAGACTCATCTCAATTCTTAGGGCAACATGAGACAGCAGCTGGAAAGGCTCCTGGCACAGTTGCAATATTAACAAATGCTGTTATAACTGATAGCCTCTAGAGATCCATCACTTATTCCTGAGTCTCTTTTATCTGGTGTCGTAAGTAGTGTCTCTGCACCACTGCACACGCTGGTTCTGAGGACAAAATCTGTCTCCTCATGTAACATGGGATTTCTTGGTTTAGTTTCCTTTGAGCTATAGTCTTTGAAAAATGGTTCTTACAGCAGCCTGCAAGCACTCTGGATGTTGCAATGGCCAGTAGGACAGTGGGCTTTATCTTGTTTTCTAAGAGCTAAAGGTCAGGAAGTTCAAACATATACAAATGCTTTAGTAGGTTTTATATTCTGTTTAACATGGTAGCACATGAACCAGTATCAGTGATTAAGAGGGCAAATATTCACATATAAGCAGAATTCCTCTGAGAGTAACTGAGTTTCATGGCCATGGACTGAGCAGGGAGAGCATTACAGCTTGGAGGTGTAATTCTGTGTATTCAGTCATTTTCATGCATTGTGTGCATTCTATATCATCTACATATTATGACACTGGACTATTTCAAAAGCTGCCATATGCTGTATGGAGAAATGTATGCAACACATCTCTTCCAGGTTCCTCGAAGTCACTTTTAATTTATGCAATCAGAAAGGAACCTTGAAAAAATACATATAATAAATAGAAGAGTGATGAAGTTGCTTTCTAAGTTTCCATATCACCTCTCTCAGCCCCAGTGATAAATTCTAGTTTGCAGAGTAGGTTCATTGCCTTATTTTTCAACTAATGAGGCAGATGAAGTAGATTTCACTTCAAGCATAACCATAAATTAGAGTAGACACCCTCCACAAAGATTTCTGGTTTTCAGTGGTTTTCTTAATTAAAAGAAGGGATAATCAAGTTGTCAGTTAATTCAAGAATCTTATTACAAAGGAAGGGATGGCAGGATGCATCATGCTGGATTTTTCACCAATTAGTCAATGCTCTGATATATTTGTCAATTAGTCTTTCTTAAATGTCTTGGACTAATCAATGAGTTGCATTTGAGAACTTGGAACATTTTCCACAGCATGCAATTCCTAAAGAACTAAACAAATTATGATGCTAATTAATAACCATGTATTGGGGAGAGTAAATGAGAAGTTAACAGCATATTTAATCTTAATGGAGGAACTTCTGGTTATTTAAAAATACTGGTGTGATAGCATCAGGTATTCTGCATGTAATGGAGCATCTGACAACACATGGAGATTGTCTTGGAGCACTTTAGGGACAAACAGTGATGGGGTTGCATAATGTCTAGTGTTTCTGCGCAAGAAGAAAAGGTCTGCTCTCTGTCTGTTAGGTCTACTGAAGGAATGCCTAGAAGGGTAAAGCAGGGTCAGGCAAAATGAGACTGCAGAATAGACTGCTTCTTCATTCTAATAAAATGGATTCACAGCTGCTAACAAGTTGCCAGTGTGTGGTCAACAGGTGGCCAGCACACTCATCTGTGACTCCAGGTTCCCAGGCTTCTCTCTCCTCTGAGTTTCAAAACACTGTAATGCTGGTGGCCTGATGCTTCCAGGAAAGTGGGTATTATATGTGGCATTCATTAACCCCAACTGCTGGAGCAGCTTTACATCCAGATTATTGTTATTACTGATAATTATCATCTTTATTATGTGGTGACAGAGATGAACTGAACACTTGCAGCAGACTTTGCTCTTTATTCCCCCTCCAGAGGGAAGAGGGGAGCAGAAGGAGGTGTCAGTCAGTCTATTCTGCAGTCTCATTTTCCCTGACCCTTATTTGTCCTTCTAGGGTGGCTCTTGCTATCAGCAGTAAACAACTTGAAGAGACACCTGATCAGGTTAGACAAGGACAAGGTAATGATGAGTAAATTCCTGGCCTCAGTCAGTACCTGAAAGAAAAGACTGGAGTGTTTGTAATGCACATCTCAGCAGTGCCAGGGCATGCTGCACACCTTAATGATGCTGGGTATTTTCTGAAGCTGCAGCAAGGAGCAATATGGTCCTTCAACAGCTGAGGCCATCTACTCTGTCATTATTTTTTTTTTCCACTGTTGTTTTCTGGTAATGACTCTTGAGGTCCTGGCTAATATTTACTGCTGCAAACCAGCTACGTGTGCCTGCACCACATAGGAGTTGTTGTTTTGACTCTTCATTCTCAAAAACAAAACAAAACAAAAAAGTTTCATATACTGGAGTTTCCTTAGCTCTTTTAATGTATTTATGGTTGTGAGTTACATGACTGCAGTCATGTATACGTGTGACTCTGTCAGTCCACTTGGATTACCAGTATTATTACCAGTATTCCCCTTTTGACAAACTTTGGCTTAGTTTTTAGCTAGCTATTATATAAAGTAGTCACTGAGTTATGACTGCCATAGTGAACTGGTGAGATCACCCTGTATTTTTTTAATATAAATTGTACTTAAAATTTATCAGTGGTCTGAAAGAATGATAAATTCAAAATATATGATCTGGCAGTGGACATTTTTTCTGTGACCTGTGACCCATCGTACTGCTTTGGCATTGTTCTCCTTGTGCCACATTAACCTGAGTGCTCCCCTGTGCCAGGGCAGCATCATTCCCCAGGTTCTGGGCTGCTGGATATGAGTTTACATGCATCAAGGAGGATATAAGGAGTCTCATTACTCTCTTGGCTGGTTTAACTGCCTGTGTTGGCTAGAGAGCTGGGCAGGGAGAAATCTAATGAAATTCAATAAGGGCAAGTGTAAAGTGCTGCCTCTGAGGAATAATGACCTCAGGATGGGGCTAATTTGTTGGAGGGCAGTTTTGGGGGAAAGGATTTGGGAGTCCTAGTGGACAAAAGGATGACCATGAGCCAACAGTGTGCCCCAACAGCCCAGATGGCCAATAGCATCCTGGGATGCATTAGGAAGAGCATGGCCAGCAGGTCGAGGGAGGCAATGCTCAGAGTGCATGATCTGCTCTGTGGTGGGTAGGGGTGCTCTGAAGATGGTCCAGGAGCTGTAGGGATGGCTGCAGGCTTGGAAGGAGGTGCTAGTGAGATGCACTCCCCTTCAGAATATATAACAATGAAAGGGGAACGGGAATTATCTAAAATTTCTGAAAAAAAAAAAAAAAAAAAATTACATAGTTACAGGGACCTTAAGCCTACCACCAGCTGCAATGAAAATAAGAGGAAATAGCAAAAATATAAATAGTTGCTGTTATCTAAAATATAGACAAAGGTCTTAATGGAAAACCCTGGAGAATGAGTCTGGAGTGTAACTCCCAGACCAAATCAGACTGGAGGTCCAACTAGACTAATATTTTGTCTCTGACAGGGGCCTGAGCAAAGTAATGAATTTTCCTGTGCATGACTGTTACAAAAAAGCCACTATGTTATGTCTTCATCCAGCAGAATTTATTCTCTTTTTTTGAAGTCTCTACAGCTATCTTGTAAACTCAGCTAACCTAAATAATTCCATGAGATCTAAAAACATGCTACATCATTGTTCACCCTCAGATTGTTAGATACACAGATAATTTAATTCAATATTGAATATCCTATTATTGAATTTTCTCCAAATAAAAAATTTCCTGTTTACATAATGTTACAAATGGGATTAAGTTGTGGCATATCTATATTGCCGTTGGGAGAAGCAAGCTCTGTATGATGTGCCTCCAATCCAGGTGTGCTTCTCTTCTGCTACCCAAGGTTTACATTGTGCTTAGAATGAAGGGAGACGGGGCAAATACTAAATAGCCCCTTGGACATTCTCTGTATCCTGTTTAACACAGGACCGTACTTGTAAAATATTTTGAGGCAGCTAAATGTTAACTTGAAGGATTTTCCAGAGACCCTGAAAATACTGCACCCTGTGATGATGCTCTACATGATCATGTTTGGAAATCGCATTAGGACCCTACATAGCTTTAGCTTGTGTTGGTAGAAAACTGGTGGCTTCTGGTTGAGTGAGAGTCAAAGGCTGAATAGCTGAAATTGGCACAGGAGCTCAGGCCTGGCGAGAGTGACAATACTTGGCAAGAGGAAACAGTGATGCTACATGCCCTTTCTTGGTAGTGGTTAAATTTGGTCACTTGTATTAGCATCAGCCTCTTCCAAAATGCTTTAAGTAGGAGCCTTCAGCTTTTAATTGTTATATTGAAAGCTGGCTTTGCTCCCTACACATAAATTAATTTCATTTCTGATCTCATCTGAGATTATCCATAACTTGGTTTAGGTACTTTATCATTTTTTTTTTTTTGTTAAATTTTAATGTTGGACTTTGCACGTTAAAGACTGGAAGCCAGAACAGTGGGGAAAGTGTAATCATCTGAGCAGTGCCAAGCACTTTGAAGTAAAGACTATAGTACTCCATGGTACTTCAGAGTCATCATAGAATGCCTTGGATTGAAACGGGCCTCTAGAAGTCATCTAGTCCAACCCCCGCTGCTGAGAGCAGGGACAACCTCAACTAGAGCAGGTTGCTTAGAGCTCTGTCAAGCCTCACCTTGAATGTCTCCAGGGATGGGGACTACACCACCTCCCTGGGCAACCCATTCCAGTGTTCCACCACCCACAGAGTGAAGAACTTCTTCCTAATGTCTAATCTAAATCTACCCTTCTCTAGGTTAAAACCATTGCCCCTCATCCTATCTCTACATGCCCTTGTAAACAGGCCCTCTCCAGCTTTCTTGGAGGCCTCCTTCAGGTACTGGAAAGCCACTATAAGGTCTCCCCAGAGCCTTCACTTCTCCGGGATGAACAAACCAAACTCCCTCAGCCTGTCCTCACAGGAGAGGTGTTCCAGCCCTCTGATCATCTTTGTGGCCCTCCTCTGGACCTGTTCCATCAGGTCCATGTCCTTCATGTGTTGAGGCCTCCAGATCTGGATGCAGTACTCCAGGTGAGGTCTCACCAGAGTAAAGTGGCAGAATTACCTCTCTTGATCTGTTGTCCACATCTCTTTTGATGCAGCCCAGGAAGCGGTTGGCCTTTTGGGCTGCAAGTGTGCATTGTTGGCTCATGTCCAGCTTCTTGTCCACCAGAATCCCCAAGTCCTTTTCCACAAGACTGCATTCTATCACCCCTAGCCTGTGTTGATAATGAGGACTTTTCTGACCCAAGTGCAGGACACTGTACTTGATCGTGTTGAACCTCATGAGGTTCACCTGGGCCCATTTCTCCAGCTTCTCCAGGTCCCTTTGTCATCTTGCTACTGTTATTAAGACATAACTATTCTTAAAAAATTGTCATAGGAATTTAATTTGTTCTAGACTTCTGTTATTCTTTCTCATTATTTTGACATGTATTTTTACTGATGTCTTGTCTGAAAATCACCAAGGTTTTTATATTCTTTTGTTCTGAGATATGAGAAATCAAAATATTTGCAGAGTAGCAACAATATGAGCTGGATACAGTCATTTGGACATTGTCTAACTGATGACATTCCACTTGTTCAACCAAGAAGCTGCCCCATCCCCAGGACTTTCTCAACAGGCAGGTTGTGCATGACTCTAGTGCAATATTCTCCATTGAGATAAGGCACTTATGCTAATTTAACATAAAGTATTTGTCTTTCTTTCTGTGTCTTTTTCTCAATTTAATAGAAAAAATTGCTGGACACTTCTGGAAGGCATGCTGCAGTCTTGTAGTAGCTATGCAAAATGAAATATTGTTCAAAAAAAAAAAGCTTAGGCCATGGTGAAGGTGGTTCAGGTTGATCTGTAGTTTTTGTTGTTGTCTTCCTCTCCAAGGAGTCATGCAAAAATGCAAAGAGATTTCATTTCTGGTCTACCCACTATTCTTGAAAGGAAGCACAAAATGATGTGAAACCATAGATGCAGTTAAGTGACAAAAGGTGTACAGCTACGCCCTGATAGACACGGTGGTTAATTTTGGTATTGTTTCAATGAAATAACACCCTTCATTGGATACAGGGGGAAACATAGGGATGATAAAAAGGCTGGAGTGCTTAATGCCTTCTTTGCCTCTGTCTTTAGCAGTAGAACTAGTTGTTTCCTAGACAACCAGCCCCCAGAACTGGAAGACAGGGAGGGGGTGCAAAATGAGTCCTTCACAATCCAAGAGGAATTAGTCAGTGACCTGCTACACCACTTAAACATACACAAGTCTATGGAGCCAGGTGGGTTACACCCAAGAGCACTGAAGGAGCTGGCGGATGTACCCACCAACTCTCCATCATTTACCAGCAGTCCCGGCTAACTGGGAAGGTCCCAGTGGACTGGAGGGTAGCAAATGTGACTCCCATCTACAAGAAGGCCAAAGGGAGGATCTGGGGAACTACAGACCTGTCAATCTGACCTCAGTGCTAGGGAAGGTCATGGAGGAGTCACACATCCCGAGTGTCATTATGCAGCATATATAGGACAAACAGTCGATTAGTCCCAGTCAGCCCATGGGTTTAGGAAAGTCAGGTCCTGCTTGATGAACCTTATCTTCTATGACAAGATGACCCACCTAATGGATGAGGGAAAGGCTGTGGATGTTTTCTCCCCGGACTTCTGCAAAGCCTTCAACGTGATTTCCCACAGCATTCTCATGAAAAAAACAGGCTCGCCTAGATCTGGATGGATGTACGCACTGCTGGATAAAACACTGGTCAAGTGCCAAGTCCTGCACTTGGATCACAACAACTGCAGGTAATGCTACAGGCTCAGGGAGGAGTGTCTGGAAAACTGTTTGGCAGGAAGGGACCTGGGGATGCTGATCGACAAGAGGCTGAACATGAACCAGCAGTGTGCCCAGGTGTCCAAGAAGGCCAACAGCATCCTGGCCTATATCAGAAATAGTGTGGCCAGCAGGATCAGGGAGGTGATTGTCCCTCTGTACTTGGCATTGGTGAGGCCACACCTCGAGTAAGTACTGTGTTCAATTTTGGGCCCCTTAATACAAGAAAGACATTAAGGTGCTGGAGTAGGTCCAGAGAAGAGCAGCTAAGCTGGTGAAGAGTCTTGAGAACAAGTCCTGTGAGGAGTGGCTGTGGGTATTGGGACTATTTAGTCTGAAGAAAAGGAGGCTGAGGGGAGACCTTATTGCTCTCTACAAATACCTGAAAGAAAGTTGTAGAGAGGTAGGCTCTGGTCTCTTCTTACAAGTAACTAATGATAGAACAAGAGGGAATGGCCTCAAGCTGCACCAGGGCAGGTTTAAACTGGACATGAGGAAAAAATTTTTTCACTGAAAGGGTTGTCAGGCATTGGAACATGCTGCCCAGGGAGGTGGTGGAGTCACTATCCCTGGATGTGTTTAAAAACCGTACAGATGTGGTGCTCTGGGGATATGGCTTAGTGGTGGACTTGGTAGGGTAAGGTTAATGGTTGGATTAGATAATCTTAAAGGTCTTTTTGAACCTAGATGATTCTATGAACATCTCTCCAGTAATATCTTTACTGATCATTCCTATCATTTAGGAATGTTCATTTGACTGAAGTGGCTTGAAGTTCTAGTCCTTATCAGGTTGAATTAAAGAAAGGTCAAAAATGAGCAGCCCATAAAACTGGAGAAGGGTCGTGTCCACCACTTGCATGATAAGCTGGTGCTATACACAGATAGTACAAATGGAGTCATTCTGGTCTAGGAAGGAGGCCATGAAAAGTTTTCTGGTCAAATTTATATCTTGCTTTCTGTTGACTTTCTTTTTTTTGAGACAATGCATGGACTTTGGTTTCAATGCTTGCAAGCAAGGGAACAATCCATAAATAAATTACATAAATTCAAGGAAACAAGTCAGAAAAGCCTCTGCTGCCTGCAGGAAGACTGTCGTCAATTAAGAAGTTTATTTTAATTATGTTAAAGCATTGCTTTGAGTTGGATTTGATTTTAGAGTAATATCTCAGCCTAAAGTTGGGTAGAGCAAGAAGTGCTACAGAGTGCATTTAGTTCCTCTGGAAAGTAGTTTTCCATCAGTTCTAACATCTGAAGGATCTGTCTTCCTTCTAATAGGCTAAATTATAACAGTGTTCAGCATCTGACCTGCCAGCACTTGTTCGGGAGACAATAATGTTCTTTACTAGTAAGAAAGCTGCTTTTTTTTTTTACTGTGTGTGCTGCAGCTGCATGGACAGATTTAGAAAGCTTGTCACTTTCAATATAATAGGAACTGGCCCCATAAATATTCAGATTTTAGTAAAACCTTGGCTTTTATTGTGTATTCCTCTTTAACAATTCCTTGGGACCCACTGTTAGGTCTTCTGTGTGGAAGGTCTTTTTCTCTCCCTCAGGACAAATTTGTCCCTTCCTTATCAAGTCTCTGTGTAGCAATAGCAGCCGGTAAATTTGCAGCATTATTATGGCAAGTGGGATGCAACAATCAGGAATATATTTTAGAATATTAGAAAGGAGAGGAGCAGGCACAGCTTGTTGGTGGTGCACCCCAGGTATTGGCTGAATTGCATCCTTGGAGATCCTTTTTTGCCCCACAAGAAAGGATTGCAGGCTGTTCTTTGTGTTAGTGATTCTTCCTGTGTTTGTGTGGCAGGATGATTTGAGTCTTTTGTCCAGCCTGTGTGAGAGTGCACAGCCACACCAGCCCCCAGCCCAGGCCATGCTGTTTGTTGGGTGCAATGTGTAGAGGACACAGTCAGAGTAAGTATTGTGGGGCAATGATGCATAGTTGCAACCAACTGTAACTATGACCTCCATGATATTTTGATATCTATCTTATCTGCACTGCCATCTGTTACTTGAGGTAGGACAAGTGAATTGGGCATTAGTAACTGGCTATAATGAATGTACAAGAGCCCCTTCGGGCCTTTCAACAAGGCTTCGTTAATTTTGGTTATGGACATGAAGGTCAGGTTCCATAAGGTGCATTGCTCTGCGCTTTTCTTCTGAAAATGAATGCGGTTATTTTTCCTTATGTGCTCTGGAAGAGAATACTTTACACAGTGAAGCACTCCCTTTCCTGTAGCTGCTCTGCTGTAGCTCATGGAAGCCTAGACTCTGTGATACTGTGTGCCACTTCACACCTTATGTCACAGAAAAACAGGGAGCAAGGGCCTCTCTCTGGCCACTACTTTGGAGACATGTAGCCTCCTGAGAGAGAGTATCATGGCAAATAAAACTGCTCAGAATGATTTTGTCTAATTATATTTTTGATTAAATTATGGTGCATTTCCAAAATCAAATACTCTGTAGAAGTGTATCCATGTCTGCAGCACTTCTAGGTGGCTGGAAGAGGAATGGCATTATTCTTGTTGCTGGTGAAGTATTTTTGCAGCATGTGGGAGTCTAAGTCCCCATTCTGCCAGTTTCTTGATGATCTGTTGGACAAAAATTAAAAACTTATCCAGCAACATAATAATCACTAGGGCGTATTGGACTATATTTCAAGCTAAAAGGTAGAACTTCTGTCTTGAAAATGTGTATTTTTTTAACACAACTCCATTCTTGCAAAAATAATTAAAAATTCTCATGTTTATTCTAACACTGAATAACAAACCTCCAACCCTGTAACACTACTGAGAAACAAAAATGCTGTCCTTCACCATGCTCAAACAGCAAAAGCCACTCCAGGGTTGTGAAGCTGTGAGATTTAGTCTGCAGTGTGCAGGTGTGTGCTGTGAACTGGGCAGCTCTCTGGAGTCTGCGGGAAACAGAAGTGTCTGTGGTCAGCAAGCGCCTTCCTCCAAGGAAGTAGCTCAGTGCATCCATCTCTGAGAGCAACGAAGATAGCTATGCCTAAACTCACAGGATGTGCTAGCTCAAGATTTACCTGTTCCCTACGCAATTCTTGCCCATAACTTCAGCATTGCTCAGGTTTGTTTACATGTGGCTAGACTTTTCTTTCATAAGGAGAGCAGAGGACCTGTTGCCGTAGATCTTTAATCTTGTTTTCTATACTGCTGGAAGGTAGCAAAAGGTTTGCTGTTGTGAAGAGGATTTTCCCCAGAGTAAACCAATGCCAGCCTTGGTTTGAATGGTACCTTTCTTACCTGCTGTGGATAGGACCTGGAAGTTTTGTGCTAGATCCTTATGACTAATTTGAGCTCAGCTATAATCCATATTGTGGAGCATCAATTTATGGGACTCTGAAGACCAATTTCTGCTGTCAGATACAGAGGCAGAACTGTTACTATTCAATTTTTTACCACCTACCTCTTTCTTGTTATTTCTTCACTCTGTACTGCTGTATATCATCTAGCTTTGGCTTCAGCCTGCTTCTCAGTGTAGGCCAAAAGATTTTTTATTACCCTTCATGTGTTCATTCCCAATGACAAGAGGATCTCAGCAATATGTTAGCGCTACGAAAAAACACCAGAGAACAATAAACATTTCACATTTGTAAACATGCTTTTTTGTTCCTCCTAACCTCATGCTGTTAAGCAACCAGCTACTTTGCCTACTGTGGGTTAATAGATTCTTACTCTGTGATCTGCTGGAGATGGCGTAGCCATATATGGAGCTCAGGCTGCTCAGTCCAGCATGGACAAATGCAGCTTGTTTCTGGTAGCTTCATTATAAGGGATGGTCATGGAGAAGGTTGTACGGCTGCTTTCTGTTGGGTGCTAGAACATTTATTGATTGCACACCCTTTGAATCAGCTTGTGTTAGATTTAAATAAACAATACCCATGCAGAGAGGCTGAGGAGATCACAAAGCCCCTGGGTACGCACTCAAGAGCAGGGTGCACATCAGCAGGTCAGGCCAGCATCCCAGCCTGGCGGTGGTGGATGTCAGGTGTGAGCAAGCCATTAATGCACTGTTCGATAGTCTCCGCACATTATATCACTACCAGGCTGAGAGCTAATCCTGACCTTTGTCAGGAAATTGTGCTTGTGGCCCCAATTTTCACAGACTGTGAGGAATGCTCATTGTTGAGACTAATTGTTTGCCCTGTGGGTTTGATAGTCTTTTTTTTTTTTTTTTGGACAGAACCTCTTGCAGAAAGGCCTGAACAAAATTGGTTGTGCTAATCTGGAAAATGCTGCATGAATCCATATTTCTGAAAAGTGACCTGTCAAGTAGAAAAGTCTTTTTCTTTGCTTGTTTTTGTTTTTCTTTTTTCAAACTGTAGAAAAATTAAAAACAGAAATGCTAAAGAACACCATAGATTTTATTTTCTAAATGTGTTACTGCCTCCTTTGCTTTGATCAGTGGCAGCAGGCTGCAGGTGGGTAACATACTGTGACTTTTCCCCTGTGCTTATAGGTGGACCTAGGGAATAGATTTCTACAAAATACACCAGGTGAGATCCTGACTGTGCTAAAGTCAGTGAGAACTTTGGCTACAAGTTCAGAGAGGCTAGGGCTTCTACTAGATCACTTCTTTGTCTCCTATAATTCTTTTTACACTCCTCCTGCCTGGTCATGACTGTAGCTGTTGGCATGATTATAGCAGTATCCTTCATATAGAAGGATCCCAGATTGTCTGCTGCTCTCCTGAGCCTAAGGAAATCTATTCTTACACTGCAATGCAGTGCTCTTTGTGAAACTGCTGTTTATTAGGTTTCAGCACCACCACACAAAGCATAAGCCTCTCTCCTTTTAAAAGTTTATAGTACATGTAGGTAAAGAGAAATGAACTGGCATTTGTTGAAGTAAAATGACCTAATCCTGTGCAGCGTGAAACATTCAGCTAAGTACTGAAATGTGCTCTCAGCCGGTTCAGGGCCTGATCCTAAAATGTGTTTCAGTGGGCACTCACTTATTGTGTTTTGGGATGAAAAGCTACTTGTGATTGCCTTTGCATTGGCTTTGTGAGGCTGGTTCTCTCTAAGACACTTTTTTGCTCCATGTTTCCTGCTGGAAAAGGAGTGAACTCCTCTCTTCTGGGTTAGCTGGCACTGTTGAAGTTTTTTTTTTTATTGGGTTTTTTCATTGATTTTGGTTGAAAAATAAAAACTTTAAAAAGGCAGAGGAAGAAAATTCACCTTAGAGAAAGAAATAATATTTTGCTGAACAATATGATCCAAATAGGAAAATGAAATCACAAAGAGGTTCTGAGGAGAGTTTCCTGATGCCGCAGGAATACAGGAGTGAAGAGGACTTTCTGACCTGCTATGTCCTGCTTCTTGCTACCAAATATTAGTGAGACAATGAGCTACTGCAGTCACATCTCACATCTTGAGACACTGCTCCCTTTCAGGTCTGCCTGCTGTTGTGATGCTGAAACCAGAGTCTGTATGTGCCAGTGCAGCAACAAAAAGCCAAGACAAATATCTGAGCACCTTATTACAAAAATCAAAAATTCTTCTCTTTTTCATCCTCAGCTTTCTTGTATGAAGCAGTTTTGAAGTAGAAATACCTAAGGTTGTAGTGTGAAAAAAGCAAAGTCTTCATGCATCTTTTTAAGAAGTAAATATACTTTACAACTTTGCTTCAAAAGCTGATAAACTTGTCTGCTTCCCTTTTGCAGTTTTATCCAGGGGAACCTGTTACCAATATTTCTTCTCACAGCCCTTCCAGGGGACAGGAAATCATCACGAGGTCATTTAGGTTCATTTACAGGACAATGAGGTGATCAGGCCCAGTCAGCACGGGTTCATGAAGGGCAGGCCCTGCTTAATGAACCTCATCTCCTTCTATGACAAGGTGAAATGAGGGAAAGGCTGCAGATGTTGTTTACCTGGACTTCAGCAAAGTCTTTGACACTGTTCCCCACAGCATCCTCATGATAAAACTGGCTGCCCTAGGCCTGGACAGATATATACTCTGCTGGATCAAACACCAGCTGGATGGCTGGGCCCAGAGAGTGGTGGTGAATGGAGTTAAATCCAGCTGGAAGCTGGTCACACATGGTGCTCCCCAGGGTTCAGTGATAGGACCATTCCTGTTTAATAGCTTTTTATCAATGATCTTGATGATTTTGATATTGAGAGCACCCAGTAAGTTTGCAGATGACACCAAGCTGGGTGGGAATGTTGATCTGCTTGAGAGTAGGAAGGCTCTTCAGAGAGACTTGGACAGGCTGGATCGATGGGCTGAGGCCAATCATATGGGCTTCAAGAAGGCCAAGTGATGAGTCCTGCAGTTGGGCCACAACAACCCCAGGCAACACTACAGGCTCGGGTTTGAGTAGCTGGAAAGCTGCTTGGCAGGAAGGGACCTGAGGGTGTTGACTGACAAGCAGCTGAATGTGAGCCAGCAGTGTACCCAGGTGGCCAAGAAGGCCAACAGCATCCTGGCTTGTATCAGGAATAGTGTGGCCAGCAGGACTAGAGAGGCGATTGTTCCACTGTACTCAGCACTGATTGTACAGTTGTACTGACACCTTGAGTGCTGTGTTCAGTTTTGGGCACCATAGTATAAGAAAGACATTGAGATGCTGGAGCAGGTCCAGAGAAGGGCAACAAAGCTGGTGAAGGGTCTTGAGAATAAGTCTTATGAGGAGTGGCTGTGGGAGCTGGAGTGGTTTAGTCTGAAAAACATGAGGCTGAGGGGAGACCTTACAGCTCTCTACAACTACCTGCAAGGAGCTGTTGGTCTCTTCTTACAAGTAACTAATGATAGAACAAGAGGAAATAACATCAAGTTGCACCAGGGGAGGCTTAGGTTGGATGTTAGGAAAAACTGCTATTTCGAAAGAGTTATCAAAGACTGGAACAGGCTGCCCAGAGAAGTGGTTGAATCATCACCCCTGGATGTATTTAAAAGCCATCTAGATACAGTGCTAAAGGATATGGTGTAGTAGTGGCCCTGTTAGAGTTAGATAATGGTTGGTCTTGATGATCTTAGAGGTCTTTTCCAATCATAGTGATTCTGTGTAATCATCTCTAAACTATTTAAGTCTGTGGTCTGAAATAAAGCTGGAAACTAACTGGTAGTGAGAACAGGTTGCAGAGCAGGATTCTGTAACAAAGCCTTGGTGGACACTTGCTAAGTGAAGTCAGGATTTTAACACCAATTTCATCTCCACAGCCCAATTTGATATGTGGGATCACCCTAAAACACACTATGGAAGCAGTTCTAGGTAAACATTAACCATGTAAAGAATCATCCTGGCATCTCAGTGAAGGTGTTTCCTTAGATGCAGCCTCTACAAATGTGAAAGAAAAAACTGGCAGAGTCCACTTTTGTTCTCCTCTCAAGTTCCTGAGAGGTGAAGGGAATTGTTAAAATACTCTAGTTTATTTAATTGTATTAACTCCTGCTTACACTAGTTAAACACATTGCCTTTAGTTAGTTTTCTTACATTCTTTATTAGTTTTCTAACTTACCCACAGCATGTATGCTGCATCCTATCAGGGAACTATTTTTCATATATTAGACACTAAAGTGGACAGAGCATGTCTTGCCTGCCCAGTGTAATTGAGAATTGCCCATTCAAATTAAATCTTTTATGTTCAAGTGTGACTCATTAGAATGATTTTAAAAGGCACATATTTAAGTGCTGTTATTTAATGCAAATAAAGATTTAGATACAATTATTTTTTATTTTATGCTTATGCTACAAATTTTTGGAACATGTAATGGTGTTTTAAACTCACAAGAGTGTAAAGCCCCAAAAACCTGAAGTATGTATAATTATATTTCTGTTTCACAGGAGCACTGATGTCAGTTTAAATGCAGCAACAGTTTTAATGCTGCCAGTGCAATCTTCTCATGCCCAATTTGCTTCTAGATCAGAGAAGCTAAATGTACTTGAAAATGCATGTCTTTATTTACTTTTTATGACAATAGCCTGTTAGATCTAGTAGTAGCTTTGTAAGTACTAATGTGTTTCTCACAGACATATTTAACCTTATTTGAAAGGATGAACTGCACCATGTCTGGATTCTGGGGCCATGTGAGAGGTGGCCACCCAGAGTCTTCCTTAAGTATGTTCAATCTTCTATTCTTAAATTTTAAAATAATTATAAAGGATTTAACCAGAATTGCAGATATTTTACCAAGATTGAGTTCATATTAGTCTATGTCATTACATGTATGTATTTACCTGTGATAGCTTCTTACAGGAACTTTATCTTAGATGTGGATGCCTAGGTGCCCCTTTGCAAAACTCACCTGTTCAGCTTCTGCTGTAGCTTGGGCCTCCCTCATTCTCACCATCTGTTGGTCATCTGGAGAAAGGACCCGTTACAATGTGTACTGCCTCTCCAACCACACCATAAATCCTGGTGTTCAAGCAGCATGTCATCAGTGAGGAAAGGAGATGTCTGTGAGCTGACATTTGCTTCTACTGATTTTTGTAAACAGTACAATTTTTTTTCTGTTAAAAAAATAATAAAAGGGGGCAGGAGGGGAGAGAGAGGAATAGTAAATTCCATGGAAAAGTACAGAGAAATACAGCACCTCCTCCTTATCTTTACCAAAACATTCAATTCACTTAGGAAAGGAGGAAATAAAATGTTCTCCATTTAGAAGCATATGTGTGATCTGGCATGTAAAGCACAAATATAGCCGCAGCAGCCTGGCCTGAGTTGTGACAGAGGAGTACGTCTCAATGATTTCATCCAGTCTGTCCATCCTGAACATCCTGTACCAATTATTACTTTTACTTCTGTTTTCTCTAACCCATAAAAGACCTTTCTTCCCCTCCTAGACTGTGTCTGTAGATAAATCTAGCAACACTTTCACACCCCAAATATCTAGGACATATTATATCACGTTGAGAACCTGCTATCTCTTCTCACTCACCCCAGCAAAGTGAAATTGGGATGACAAACTAGTTAGTGGCATGTGTTTCTCAGCACTTGCCAAAAAGCAGTTATAATTATCAGGAATGGTCCTACTTGCAGTCTGTTGTGAAGATTAACATATGGCTTATTTTCCTGTGCTGGCTGCAGCTGCAGATATTGGAGAGGGTAAAGGGAAACACAGAAGGACTCAAAGAATGGTCAGCTGTATTTCTGTACCCTGTCTTGACTTAAAGTGCAAATGAAAAACTCTTTCACCCTTATTCTGTTTGGTAATTATGCACTGTATTCCCTTGGGAAGTCTGTTGTTGCATACGGATAGATGCCTTATGTCAGTGTTTTGCTGTTTGTTATATTTGTGTACATCCTATGATATCTGTTGCTCTTAGCAATGGATATTGTCTACTTTGACTTCAGCAAGGCTTTAACACTGCCTCCCATAACATCCTTGTGCATAAGATCAGGAAGTATGGGCTAGAAGAGTGGACAGAGATGGGTTGAGAACTGGCTAAACAATAGAGCTCAGAGGGTCATGATCAGTGTTGCAGAGTCCAGATGGAGACCTGTAACTAGTGATGTTCCCCGGAGGTCAGTACTGGGTCCAGTCTTATTCAACATCTTCATCAGTGACCTGGATGAAGAGTTAAAGTGTACCCTTAGCAAGTAGAAGAGATATGCAACTGAGAGGAGTGGCTGATACACTGGATGTGCTGCCATTCAGTGAGATCTGGTCAGACTGGAGAGCTAGGTAAAGGTGAATCTAATGAAGTTCAACAAGGATAAATGCAGAGTCCTACACCTGGGGAGGAATAACACCACGCACCAGTACAGGTCAGGGGTTGACCTGCTGGAAAGCAGCTCCATGGAGAAGGACCTTGGAGTCCTGGTGAACAGTAAATTGTCCATGGAACAGCAATATGCCCCTGCGGCCAAGAAGGCCAATGGTCTCCTGGGGTGCATTAAGAAGAGTGCACCCAGCAGGTTGAGGGAGGTTCTCCTCCCCCTCTACTCTGCCTTTGTGAGACCACATCGGGAGTGTTGTGTTCCATTCTGGTCTCCTCAGTTCAAGAGGGACAGGGAAATACTAGAGAGAGCCCAAGGGAGGCTGCAAGGTTTAAGGGACTGGAACATCTCTCTTATGAGGAAAGGCTGGGAGACTTGGGGCTGTGTAGTCTGGAGAAGAGGAGACTGGAGAGGGGATCTTATTAACATTTATTTACAAATGTCTGAAGGGAGGGTGTCAAGTAGAAAGGACCAGTCTCTTTTTAGTGGTGCCCTGTGATAGGGCAAGAGGCAATGGTCACAAACTGAAACACAGGAAGTTCCACCTCAACATGAGAGGTTCTTGCCTAAGGGTTCAACTTGAGTGATGCTGACATGCCAAGACCCTGAGGAACAGACTACTGAATTTTTAGAAGAGGTGCATATAATGGGTCAACTCAACCTTTGAGCTCAAAAGTATGGAAAAATTACTGCCAATATGCAGGTCAACGCATATATAGACAGCTGCTTTACACAAGGTGAAAAAAATACAAAGCAAGGTGAAAAATCTGAAAAACACTTAGATATATTCCAAGCCAGTTATAACAAATACATATGTTTGAATTATGAATGTTTCCAGGATGGGGTCAATTAACTCAGATTTTTCTTCTGCTTCCTCTCACATCTGTTTTTTTCACTGAACTTAAATTCTACTCAGCAAATTATGATTTTACTGTCTCTCTAATTCACATGACATATCCCTTGTAATTCTGGTTCTAGAGTTATCTGATATTCATTAAAACAGGCACAAATGCTTTCATAGGTTAGTTCACTTCCCTCAGACTTAAGGGTAAGAGTAACATTAAGTTCCCACTTGGTGTTTTATCAGCACATGCTGGAAAGGAGGCTCGGAAGTGATTTATTTGCTTACATGGTGATTAAAGACCTCTTCCACTGATGGAAGAGGTGCCTCATGACAATTGCTCTGCTTTGCACTAATTTGCACATTGCCCCATTGATGCAATGCAACCCTTTTCTGAATGGACAACTCACAAGAGAAACAGAATGGATCCTCACTAGGTTTTCTGCCAAAATCGTTCTTGAAGATGCTAATGAGATGATGGGAGTTTATGTATGAGACAGTCATAGAGCCTATGCTGTTGTTACCAATATGTGCTATATTAACATTTTGGTTTCGTGCATTAGTTTCACATATATATTGTATTTTTCCAGCATCCTTCACGTTTTCTGTTTGCAGTAAGTCTTGTTGGAAAACTTTACTATTCTTGCAGGAACTAAGATAAAGACAATGACAGCAGTGCATTTAGTGAATGAATCTCTTCTCTGAGATGAGCCATCTTAGTTCCTAGATGAAAAAGATTCAGAACTACAAAGTTCAACAAGTAATTCACAAACATTAAATACCTAGTTCCTCTATTGACTCTTAAGTACAAGATTTTATGGGCAAGGCAGGACAGTCAATGAGATTGTGTTGATTTTCTGTTATTTTTTGGGCAATTTGATTTCCATTCCTACTGACATGTTGGCAGCAGGATGTCTTCTTCAGCTATGCTCTAGTTATCAGGATGAACCAGTTGTTACCTTGACCAATCCATTTCCACCTTCTGATGTATTATTTGTTTTTCAATGTGTTTAATCTAGGTACATTTTGGGCATTTTGCTTGTTTTTACACACATCTATTTCCATTCCAAATCAGACGCAGCAGCTGTAGGAAAAGGTCTTGGTGTTGCTGAGATATGGAAATTGTATTACAGGCTTTTACCGTACGTATTTGGCACCCACTGGGATGCAGAAGACTGTAAATATCTGTCTGACACCTATGAATATTGATGGCTGGTTTCAGGAAGCAGCAAAGCCCTGTCCTTATGTCTGCGCATTTGTTTTGAATGGTAACTACTTCTCACTCTGCTATTTAAATTTTTAATTTATTGGGTAAAATTTTGAATTTGCCAGTTAAGCCTTTGTTGATTCCTTCTTATCAGATGATCTGAGATGAATGGGAAGAGGTTGCATTTTAACACGACACAAGCCTAATGTTATGAGTCTACTTGACTGTTAAAAGCTGGCTAGCCATCTCCTTCCAAGATGCACAACAGCAGAACAAGGTTATTTGTTTGATAGAACATGGTGAGTTGCTTTTGACAAGCATAAACAGGAAAAACAAATTCCAGGATTAAGTCCTTTAAATATACACTTTACATCTTTCTCTACTCTGCATAATGATTTTTTTCAAGCTTTTTCTAGTCCCTGTTGGGATAAGCACCTTTTGTATCTTGGGAATAACTAGTTCTTCTATGGCACCCATATTAGTCATTTATATTTGTTATATCTATGGCAACACTTTATAACATTTAGCTGGATTATTAAGTTAATGTATTATTTTATTATCATAGTTATCACTGGTTTTGACTTTTAATCAAGTGCAAGATTACACTGTAATAATATTATAACCATAATAATAAAATAACATTGCACTTGATTACAAAGCAAAAATAAGTCTATCAAAAATCTCAATGGTATATCTTAACTAAATATAATTTCTTTAGTTTCCTTTTCCACCTTAGGACAGCACTATAATTTTCTGGATAATGGTATTCTTCTGATATATCAGTATGCCCACACTTATTTATCCATATTAAAATAAACTTCTACTTCATGTTAATGGAGCTTACAATAGGCCTACAATTTCTGGAAAACTCAAAAGTAAGGGTGCGCAACTATACCCAGATGGTGGTCGTATGTGAAGTTTCACTTTGCCTCTGATGTTATCCATCTGGAATACATTCCACATGCCAAAACATTGTTATGGGAAATGGCATCACCTCTTCCTGCATTTCCATTTTCAACAAAGACCTTCTCAGGATTCAAAATTGTGTACCTGCTGAGGGATGTCACCTGAATTCCAGGATATGAGGGTACAGGTACATGTGTTGGCATAGTCTGAGGTGTTTCTAAATCTTTGGATCTGTAAATAAAGCTGCGCTGACATGAATCTTACATGTCCTGATGCACATAAGGCTGTAAATACCGCAGTATGAAAGCACCATAATCTCAGACTAAATCTGATTCCAACTTCAAGTCTTTTGTGGTAGACTCTGTTAGTAGTGAGCAGTTTTAATTACTAACAAGCTGTGTACAAAATGCTTATAATTATGCAAATCCTTAACATCATATTATGTAGTTTTACAAGTTGGGCTGTCACACCCAATAGCAAACTGGTTGCTTGGAGTAAAGAGCTGATTTAAAATCACTCTACATTACACTGGTTGGGGATGTGTCAACTCTGCCAGGTGGGCAGAGGGTGAGCAGGGGAACAGAATCCCCACATTTCTAAAAAGGGACAGAGCAGCTTTGGCCACATTCAGCCTTTCCAGACCCCTGCTTTTCCAAGTTAGCTTTGGATGTTCAAAAGCTGGTGACAGGGTGACCTGCCCTGTTCATAGCAAGGGGACTTGGGATAAGCCAATCTTCTCTGACTATCATACTCAGATGGGAGGCTGGTTCCTAGTTAGGCTGAATGAATTGAATCCTATGGAAGCGCCAGGAGTAGAGTCTCTCAGCCGTAGCACTGTCTGCTCCTGGGCTGAAGACAGTATTAGCTTGTAGGCCTCTCCAGATGAGAAAGGAAGAAATAATGCAACATGCCAAGGTGAAGTCCGCAATCATTTTTCCCTCTAAGGCTTAATGTAGAGACATCACCAGAGCCTGATTCTGTCTGTACTTCCCTGCAGAGAGGTTCAATTAAACATGAGCCTTTAAATTTCATACTTTCTTGCAGCGATAGAAGTAGAACAGGTCATGACAGGGGCTCTTCACTCACATGTCCTTGTCCTGCAGGTGTCTGGGCTGTCTAGGAATGCCTCCTGTGCTGCTGACAGAGAAACAGGCACCATGCTGTCTGGCTTATCTGCCAATGAGACTTACAGACCTAGTCCTGCTGAGGAATATTATTTTACAAACCTGTGAAAGGAGCCTCCAGGGTTCTTATGGTCAGGCAAAATGGGAAAACATCTAAGTATTGTGGGATAACAGGAAGAAGTAGGGAAGGACAGATGGGTAATTAAGATTGATCATGGAGGAAAGGGGACTCCAGATTTTGAAATGTTGTACTGGAAGATAAAGACTACTGAAATGTTATTTTTCAAGTATTATACAATATTTGAGAAGAGCAGTTAAGTAACTTGGACTAATTTAGCTGCACTTGTTTGCTTCATATCATTTCTACATCTTATCCCTCAGGATGAAAGAAAATTTTCCCCAAAGTGTAAGTCTGGATAGTACCACTACAAGAATCCTGGTAGGTAACTATACATTCCTGGGTGGTGTTTGCACACTCACATGGTTCAGTAGGTTCTTCCTATAGAATACAGAATTGATTAGTAATACATGCATTTTCTAGTTTGCTGTTAGAATTATTTAATGAAATATTTGAATGCTGTTTATCTACTGGATGAATTCTCTTCTGCTCTTGTTTCAGGGAGGGACAGCGATTCTTCATTGCATTGTCTTTTAACTGAGGGAGACTGCATGTGCACAGATTACTGTGCTGAACTGGCACATGGTGGCTACTAAACTAGAAAGTCCTTGCTCACATGTTCATAGATTTCCTTGGGATTACTTCATATGTAATAATGTTAGTTAGCAAATTATTTCCTAGAGGAAGTCACTGAAGGTGCTGTTCTGTCACCTTTCAGACTCCCACAGTGAAAGTTTTCAATGTGATGAACTCCAGCCTGACATTTCTCCTGTAATGAAAGATGCACCTGTTCTTAGTCAGAAGCAGCTTGGGTATGGTGGCAGAAATGCTTTGCAAGTGGAACATTTACATCTAAGGTATTCAGTGACAGGAGAACAGTAGATGGCACTCAAGGATATGGAGCAGAATTTTTAGGTGTCTTAGCAACCCCTTAATAATTGCTTTTTACAGTTGCTTCTGTGGAGCTCTCTCACACTGGCATTTCTACCTGTACACCCACAAAGAATAAGAGATGCCCATTAGCTTGGAGGAAGCAAAATAGTGAATGCATTTTGCAAGTCCTCTGCTCCGAGAAATACCAGAAATGAGAATAAACATCTCTGAGCATGACCAAAATACAGCTTATTTCCCTTACTTGAGGTGACTTCTTGCCATCATCAGTCTCACCAACTGTATGTACTGGCTTTTAACCTCATCACAGAAGCAAACTATGATTCACACTGGCATGAAGTGCAGACAGACAATTAATCCACTGTCCCTGGCTTTCTTACTTTTGATGAAGGTACCCTGTACAATAAGAAGGAAAGCTGACTCACTGAACTATGCTGATAGCCCTAAATTCATCAAAGCACTTTATACTTTCCATTTGCATTAGACCAGTGCAACCGTAGCACCACACTGAACAAGGGCTGAAACAATGGTTGTATCCTGGTCACATCCAGCAGCCTGTGGCCAAAAGACGGGCAAAATCAGTGCTGCTTTTCAATTGACAGATCTTGCTTTGGCCTCACATTATGCTTTATATCCACAGATACAGCTCTTTACTTTTCCCCACAGAGGTGGAAAAAAAAACTTACTGAGCATGCCAGATATACCAGACTAACAAAATTCCTGAAAACATCTGCATCTATAGGCTCAAAGTTAATGTTAGTGATTTGCAGAAGTATGTCAATTCATATTAAATTGGCTGCCTTCCTGGAATATTTAGTAAAAGCATTGACTAGTAAAATGTGACAGACATGTGGTCTTTGAATATGGAAGCCATTACATAAAATGAAGAAAATCTTTATTATGTGTCTTTCCAAAATCAGTCATTTTATCAGGATACAGAGTCCAGTTTGTTCAGCTGAATTACCAGGAGGGAGCCCAAGCTGAGAAAGATTAGTCCCAGGTAGGCTCCCAGGCAGCTGTCAGGGTGGCACATACATCTGAATTGTCACTGAGTTATGCTGAAGTAAAATCAAAGACCTAAAAAAAATCCCCTCTGTATGGTTTTTCTGTCCTCTTTCTAGACCCGGAACCAGTCTGAGGGTCAAGCAAGAGTCTGAACTTTATTTGATCTTAGAAATTCTGGTTTCAAGCAGATGGCTTCTTTGTTCCAACTAAGGTAACTGTTCAGCAGCCAGCTGTAATCTGAATAATGCCACATAATTTTCAGTTATGAATTTTACTTTCCTCAAATGATCTATATATTTTGTAGTTATTTCATTCAAGTTCATCAAAACTAGGGAAAACCACCTGTTATTATGATGTTTCTGCACTTCATTATGAAACAGGGTTTTTTGAAAATATTTACACTTTTGCATTTAGAAGGTATTAATTTGGGGTCTATGTATGCTTGTGGGCTTATTTTCCAGTGTGGTGTTGGTTTAGCTGTTCTATTTTTTGTTGGGTGAGGGTGATCTATTGGGTGAGGGCAGATCCTTAACCTGCATGAAGGACATTAAAGGAGAGGCCACTGTCCAGCTGTTATGCTGACATACAAACAGTAAAAAGAATATTTTTAGTGGTGTGATTATTTTATTAGACTGTGTTTTCATTTAGATCAAGTATTATGAAGGACTTATATCTCAGAATTGTGTGAAGAGATCATGTCTCTGTTGGACTTATAATGTTGTAAGGACCTCTTCATATGAAGTTGGTGATACAACTAATTGTAGCATTGTTCCATTTACTGTCTGTATCACTCAGCATAAAAATTCCAGATGCAACTACAGATGTTTAAACTGTGAGCAAAGAAGACTATTGAGCTTAGGATTTTTTCCTCTGACTTCACACATAGTTTTCAGTCTGCACCAATAAATGAAAAGATGAATGCAACATAGAGACTTGTGGAATGACAGACTGCACCAGAATATTTTCCCTAAAAGAAGATATGTTGCCTTTGGGATGACAACAGGATTCTCTATGATTTCTTCTTAGCAAACATCCCATTTTATTAACAGAGTTGTTTTAAGTATAGTATTTGATAAAGCTGGCTCTTTGCATTTAAAATATTACTTAAATGATATTCAAGCAACCTTTCCCTTGATCAGATAATTACAGCCATTCTGGCTTTATATTTCTTTCTTTCTTACAAGTCCTGTCAAGACTGCAAGTTATTGCCATACTGGATAGAAAACAAAATCTAGCAGTTATTTAAAATTCTCAAAACAGCATAGTGGGTGCAATTTAATTTGCAATAAAATACAGTCATATTAATTAATCACAATAATTTGTGAGGCAAGAACCAAAAGACTTTTGGAGGCACATCCAGCTCTGCTGTGGTTTCCCTCAATTGTGAGGGGTTTCTGAAGGAGACTACACTGTTCTGTGCCCATTACCTGCCACTCCCTGCCCCACGGTCACTGGAAACATGCAGACAGCTACATGAGGTGAAAAACAAATAGCTTAGAGGAAGGAACTGAAGCTTGGGAGTGGTGGCACAGCCCAGTTTGGATGTGATCAGTGGCACAGATTCAAGTAAACCCTTTGTGTGGTATTACACTACAGCAAAATAGCATCTTCTAGGCACAGAGGTTTGAGGCAAGTGCAGGGTGCCAGCAGTGGTCTCACAAACACAGTGTTTAGACACAATGTCACTTTTATACTTGGTGGACTATGCCACCCTCTTAGCCATCATATCACCTGAAAGCCCATCATCTGCTGAGCATCTTTTGGGACTCTCAAGCCTTTTTGAACTTGCAACATTCAAGAATACAGTCCTTCTAAAAGACATCCTCATTCCTTGTATCCCTGTGCTTGGCAGTGCTAGTATATGTGCTATTTAATGGATCCAGATAGCTTTAGGTTAACCTTATTTTTCTCTAGAAAAATGCAGGCTAGAAACTTAAAGGTAAACTCCATTTCTTATGTAAACCAGCACCCAGAAGTTCAATATGTCAGAAAAATAATAAATTCCACTCTATTGATGATAAAATCAGAAGCATTGGCAGTGCTGCCCTTCAGACCAGCTGTTCCTCTAGCCAGGAAGCTTGGCTACATGCGTGTGACTGCATGTGTGGATGTGCTGGCGATCACTGAGAACTGTGGGCGATCAGATAAGATGTTCTGTACTTCTCAGGCATGGTGGAGATTTTTAGCACTCTCAGTTGTTTGATTCTCAGGGTGATACTGATGTCTCTGAGTCATTTGTCTATGCAAATCTGAAGGAAATAAATTCACAAAAAGGAGATAGCATAGCTTTTACACTTACTGATGTGGTATTTCAGGATAAGAAATTTTTTACTTTCTAGATAAGAGAGAGATAAGAGAATCAGTTAAATTCTTTTATTCCCTTGGGAATAATGCAACGCAGCAATGTTAAAACTGTATGTAATTGCTTTCTATTTTTGTAAATCCTGTGGCAGCTATGTAACTTTAAAGTGAACACTGGAAAGTCTGGTTAGTATAAAATGCTTCAGTTGCAATACGTTAATGGTACAATGGGTGTAAAAAAACTTTAAACAGTGAGCAAAGGTAGCCTTTTTTCCACAGCCCACAACAGTGGATTTCCCTGGAATGTGTGAAAGCATCTTCAAAAGCTGCAAAATCACTCAGAAAGTGACAGCTTTTGGGTACATCTTCTGGGTTGTTGTTGCCCACCATCTGCATGTTGCTCTGAGTTACAGCAAGGAAACCTGAGCAAATGTTCACAAGTATTGCACTCTTCTCATATTGAAAGGCTGTATCCTCATTTCTCAGGGAACTCAGTGAGGTGTCTCCTTGATTTTTGTTTCTGACCTTTCTGACAGTTAGAACAATAGACAGAGCAGATTAGTGTATGGCCTGGAACAGATCTGGGACATCTAGAAGAAGATCAAGAGGTGCTTCAAACACGTGCTGTGTTGCTATGTTAACTGCTGGGAAACTGTGCTTTGTACTGGGTTTAAGATTCATTCAAATATAATCATTTCCTACCACTCATAGTTCAATTTGTTCAAGGCCTTCTAGTACTTAAAATGAAATGTAAGTGCATGCCCTAGGTGTCCCTGTGTTGGCAGGGGGGTTGGACTCAATAATCTCCAGAGGTCCCTTCCAGCCCCTAACATTCTATGATTCTACAGTAAATATCAGAACCCCTAAAGAAGCAATTTTACATGTATTTTAGGTTTTGTCCAAACAAATGAACAATGTTAAAAGGTGTATTTGAACAGATAAGCATCTCTAGTTCTTATTTTGCACCTCCTAGTTAATTTTTTTCTATATATATATGCATATGTATATATACATTACATATGTGTGTGTATATATAAGATGTCATCATGAGCCTAAAAGACAAAATATACCCTTATTCTTCCTATGTGATTTTGAATGGTGGTTTTTACCCTTTTATCCATCCCAATAAATATAAAGCACTGGCTAAACACAAATGATGTGTTCTCAAGCCTTTTCCATTTCTGTTCATGGTTGCAGAAGAAATTATTGCTGCAGCTTACCATGAGTTTGCCCTGAAAAATTTCTGAAGATACATGGATAAATTTCACATAACTCTACTCTTTACTGTGGTGTAAGCAGGTATTTTATCACTATTATTCCAGATTTGTCTTGAGAGTTATATTGCATATTCCCAGAAGGTATCCTGTGGCAGATTGTGCTATAGAAGTAGTAAAAAATCTACAAGCAATAGCAATTTTAAAAAATGTAAATATAATGAGCCAGTCTATTTGTAGCATGGTGTGGATAATTCTGTTTTGCCATTCATCATAATTAATTTTGCTTCAGATTGCTGTGTTTTAGATTGTTCAGTCACCTCCTGCTGCAGTGGCTGGCTGGTTTGACTCTCATACAGTGAACAGCACAATGACCAAAACAAGTGTTGCATAACAGTTTTTACCCATATCTATAAAAGCTCAGACAAAAGTGATAAAAATTCATTGCTGCTATCTTTCTTGATGGAAAACACACACACACAAAAATTTAAAGGAACTCTCATTTGACAGCAAATTAGCTACACACAGAGATGGTCTGCACTTTGCCAAAATGCTACTGTATTTTGCTGCCAACGGTCTGTGCCCATCTCAGCTGTTCAGTGACATGCAGGAACTGTGGTTTACTTTTCAGTGCAGGAGATGAAATCTCACCTACAGACCATGACTCCTGGTTAAATATGAGTGTTTGAACCACATTTCCCATGAAGAATGACAGCATCTCAGGCTCCATGACATGCTATTCAGTGTTGGAGACTGAAACGATATACACAGGCATTCTACAGGAGTTTCCTTCCAGTATTTCGTATCTAGTGTTTTTATACTGTCCAGAGCCAGAAGGTAACACTGATCTGTTGAACATTGTAATAAGCTTCTATATGCTTTTCTTTATGAATTTGTCCACTGTAAACTTCTAGCATCCACAAAATATCTGGAGAAAAAAAAAAAAAACATCTGCAGTTTGATTACACATTGGGAAAAGGAAATAATTGCCTTTTGTTCTGACCCGCTGGATTAATCTAATTCCCGTAGTGCTCTCCTGTCTGGTGTAACAGCCAGTGCATTAAATATATGACTGGTTTTAAGGACACCGATTAATTCAAAATACAAAAATGAGAGTTTCTTACAAATAATTTGGGTTTTTCTTACCCAGGTGTTTAGTGCTGTTTCATTCTTTCTGGGGCCAAATTTGGACTAGGATGCATGCTTTCCATTGGAAATGTAATTACTAAAGCTTAGAAGTGCTGGCATTCAAGAATTCATTTCACTCAGTCATCTGCACTTCTAAATACATGGTAATTGCTATTCTTTGTGTATGAAATGAGAGAAAATAGAATAAATTAGAGAAATGTTACTTTCTACAGATAGTCTTTCTGAAAATATAATTGTTTTAAAGGTATAACATGCTTAACAGATTTGGTTTGCATCTTGACACAGTTCCTATGTTTTGTACATTTATTCAAAACAGAATTAGAATAAACTTTTCTTTTTTTACAAATTACTGGGCTTTGTAAACTGTGTAGGTGTTTTCAAATGTACACACTGTGCTTACTTAAAAGTAATTGCACTTTGAGATACAATAGATACTCTTCCTATGAAGGTATAGTCATGTGTTACAAGCTGCCAATCTACACATTTCCAGAGAGACATTTTATTATTTCAGATCATTTTAGAAAACTTCCTGTGAAAGTAAGATGTCTCCTCATAAAATTGCCTTTTCAGCTAGAAGCATGATGTGCCTTGGGACGGTAAAGACTAAAAGGATTAGCCACTAGGAGGTCTCTCACATCACCTTTATCTTCAAAGACATCCTGACAGTTTGCCTGGGCAGTGATTCTGGGCAGCATTACTTTGATCTGTTGGTGGCTGGGGTTCCTGCAGTGCCACGGCTGGCAGCAGGTGATGCCTACTAATCTCATGTCGTGGGTATGAATGTTTACTGTTGCTTTTGCTTCTGTTGATTTTTTGGCTGTAATGCTGTTACCTAGTTCACATCGATACCAGAAGTTGTTCCAGGGGGAGTGTCATGATCCAGTATTCGGATACGTGGCCATTTTTATCATCTTGCCAGGACAAAACAAAGATAACACACTATCAGGTGCACAGATAGGCACTGGGGCTGGTGTGTGGTCTTACGAGAGATCGGGCAGAACCCCCTTGCTTTCTAACGCTCCTCACTGAAGTGGGAGGCTGGGTGCGGCTGGATTCTGCCTTCCCTCCCCTGGTATAAGCCACACAGCAGCTGCACCCCTTCGTTGTCTGCCAGGACCTGTGAAAAGGTTTAAAGGTGATCTCAAATGGTGAAATTAAGACACAAACGAGGTCAGATGTCACGTGCACAGACAAACCTTTATTAGAGTAACACAACAAAGTCCCTAGAGCAGATAGGACAGGGAAGAAAACAGAGACAGATAAGAAAGGAAAAAACAGAAATGCAGAGGACAGCAAGTGATAGGATAGTTACCACCACAGTCCAGCGATGTCGTCGGTGGGAAGTGCTTCTTCTTCCTCTTCTTCACAGTGTCCCAGATTTTTATACAGTTCTTGCCCACTGCACCCCCGCTTTCCTCCCTGTACAGGTCAGAAACTCCTTCTATCTTCTCTATGCTTCTCTGAGATAGGAGAGGAAGGGATATGGTGCCACGGCTATGTCCTGCAGATAGTTGCAAAAGAGGAGGTTGAGACAACTGGCGCCCCAGGATTAATTTATTGCAGGGGAGGTTTGGTACTAGGAGGCGGCTTGAGACTGGCACTCTTTATCTTTTCCTGCTAAATCAGTGGTTTTCAAGGCCTGGTTATCACTGGACATTCTGCTCCCAGCGTCAGCTGTAGAACTCCTTTGTTTCTAATCTCAGCATGTCCCACACTAAACTCCCCAGTTCTCACGTCAGGGCCAGGGAGTAAAACGGTTTGGTGGGTTGCTGAGACATCTCTTTAGTCCATCCACAAATCTTCTTTAACTCTTAGATGTCTCTAGACAGACAAGAGATATCCTGCGTGTCTAAGTACATCACTTATCTCTTGGATTATTAGACACAAGCACTAGACATCCTGAATGTCACAGGGAGTCAGTCATGAGAAGTGTTCAGGTGGCTCAAAGGAAGAAGTAGGAGAGGGCAATCATCATTCAATAACACTGAAAAGGTGGTTGCTGTAGAAACCTCTTCCAGGTCTAGTAAATGTCAAGCATCAGACTGTACCCGCTGCAGCACCATAGGTCAGACTGGAGATGCTCCCATGCACAGGGACACTGGAAGCTTTGTGTCCCTTTCTGGAGGCACTGAAGAATTCCTGGTCTTCTTCCTGATGGGGACAGCAGCTGTCACCATCACTGTCCCCCTAGGCAGAGGCTGCTGCACAGTCATGATCACTCCATGTGTATTTACAGGGATCACTTCATCAATCAGGGCACAGTCCCCAGTGCTTTTCTCCAGATATTGTGTTCATAGCTCATTATATCCTGTATCAGAAAGCTGGCTTCAGCAACTCAGAGGAGTAGTGAGGGATAAAGCTTGGGCTGGCAGCAAAAGCCTGAGGCTGTACAGGGAGCACGAATACCACTTGAAGGAGATCAGACTTGTTTTCTAGAGCATTCACTGAGGCATCATTAAAGACACAGGAAATAGAGATGTGCTTAGCTGGAGCTCTGGGCTCAGTTGCAGGTTGATGACAATTGCAAAGTATGAACAAGAGCAGGAGGCATCTGATCTGTGATCTTCATAAAGTTAAATTCATTTGTACAGCAGAGGTGCCTTTTAAAGCAAAGATGCTCCAGCCACGAAGTACTTTACTTTGTTCCCTTTGATAAGAACCTTTTAAATTCTTGCTGCTTTGGATTTCAGTCCAATTACAGTCCTCTAGTAGGGGTGGTGCAAACGTGCTGAAATAAATCCTCAGAGATGAGGTCTTGTTGCAAGGATTTTGTGAGTTACTTAGCACTTCTTCTGAGGGTTTCCCACTGATAAAATGAGCTAATGCATCCATTTCATTGTGCCATGCTCTTTGTGAAAGGTTCCTGGGCTTCTCTGGGACAATTAATAATAATTTATTCTGATTCAGTTCATCTCAGGTTTCTGTATATAAGGTATTCTGAGTCTCTCTTTACTGGGTAGCTTATTTCAAAGAATGCTTGCTGAGACTAATATTTCTCCCTTTCCACTCAAGATCAGTAGGATGGAGCTGCATCATTCTTAATATAACATTGATTCTGCAGAGTGATGTTTCTGATCCTTGGGTAAATATCAAGATTCTTTTAGTTATCCATGTTCTGAATGAAACAACAAGAATACCTTATTCTTTAACTATTATGAAATCTCTTGTATTTTCAGCTGTGATAGATACTGTTGATTTGGTTTAATAGTGTGTTAGAAGCCCAGAGCTTGACAGGACATGTTATTGATCTCACGCAATCCATTCTGGGCATTAACATGGGAGTATCATTCACAAATCAATTTTCTCTACGCTTTAATTTAAATACCAGTGCCCCTTGGGGTTGTTTCTGGGTCATTTTTATTCTCGAGTTGTACACCAGCATTGAGTAAACTGATTAATAAATTCAGGCACCAAATTAGCTGTGTGCCAGCTGCTGTCAGATGTAGCTATCTAGTCTGCTCAGTTTGTTTGCATATTTGTTTCTCTAAAGAGCAATACTCAGTTCTGTCTACCTTGAAAACAGTTTTCAGATCTCAGCCACTCAATCCCAGCTGCTCTGTAAGGAGGCCAGTATTCCTCTGTTATTAAGGCATACTGCCTAGGGAGAATATTCAAGGTGAAGTAACATCATTTAGCTAGTTGTGTTCCGCTGTGTAGAAAAACTGTCTGCTACCTTTCTCCTCAGCAGACGGAAACTGAGAAGTACGTGACTCAATGATCTTAAAGGTCTTTTCCAACCAAAATGATTCTATGATTGTATGCTTCTATATCAAGAGAGCTTTAGGAAGGATCTGAGTGAAGTTAATGCTACATAGCACTATATAATCCATGAAAAGAATGTGATAGGACAATTATAAATGAATGTAATGTTTGATTTTGTAAAGATATGGAGAAAAGGTTGTGAGAGTAATGCTTGAGGAGCTAGAATGGGCACTTGGAGGCACTGCCAAGTTAATGTTCCTTTGCCTTTAGCTATTCATCATGGCAAAAAAAATGTGTGCGAACTGGCTATGGGTTTATGGAGAGTTCAGAGCCAGGAACTGCACAGAGAGAGGCCCCACGAGAGGTTTCTTTGTCCACTCCTCATGCATGTGCCCCTTACTGGTATCATAGCAGTAAAATATCCCAACGGTTTCTCAGAAATGATGGCCTGGCTTCCCAGATTATTTCCTTTTCTTTTTTCCTTTCATTTCTTTTCTCTCTATGTTTCAGATTATGCTTGGCCTTTGCCCAAACAGTTGTGCCCTATATGGATTTCCCTAGATGTGCTCTTTTCAACTGCATCTATTATGCATCTATGTGCCATCTCTCTTGATCGGTATGTAGCAATACGCAATCCCATTGAGCACAGCCGCTTCAATTCCCGCACCAAGGCTATTATGAAAATTGCTGCAGTTTGGACCATATCCATAGGTAAGCAATGAGGCTTATGATTTTAACTGTCTCTTAGCGAATAATAGTGTTACTCCAATTTTCTTTTAGGATTTTTAAGAGGATACTCAAATTAATTTACCTGGCCTGCATGCCTTCATATAATAAATGATTGGGAAATGGAATTTGGTCAGTTAACAAAATAAGTAATCATTCTTCAGTATACCACCACTTTCAACACTGAAGCATTGCCACTGTGTATGTGTCAATACACTGATAACAACTGTAACACAGACAAATGGTATTATAAAACTGCTGTGTAAACAAAGCAGAAAATAGCATCAGCAAAGCCTATGGAAGGAAAAAATGGCTCATACAAATGACATGTCTACACTGCAGCTGCTGCAGTTGAAGTTGCTCAGATTCTGGTAATGGTTTAAGTGAAGCAGCACAGAATTGAAGGGAGACTAACAGCGAAGTATTTAATTCTCTTGCACAGGCTTTATAACCTATATTATACTCTGCCATAGTTAGATTGCTGCTAGTACTGAGCTAGCAAGCTTGAAGTCATAGCAAAAGAGGAGTAGACATAAAAGAAGACACTTTTGTATCACTTCAGTAAAAAAAAAAAGATAAATAAACCAGCAGTAAAATAAAGAAGAAAAAGCAAAATGCTAGCAAGTTGATGATGTAATTTCAGAAATTATGCAAAAAAATATGGATTTTTAAAAAATTCTTTCAATGTGCTTTATAAAAGAGACATTTGGGGCAGGATCAGAAGAATTGCATGATCACTTACCTCTGCTGTATCACATTGTTTTCTCAAATAAAATACAGTCTTACAAAGATTTAACATTTAACTTTTCTTTTATATAAATTGGTTGTCACTTTCAGTGCTGTACTGCAAAGAAAAGCACGTATCAGGTATTTGAACTTCTTTTGAGTTTTACCTGCTTTAGAAGAGGAACGTGATACTGGGCTCACTTTTGAATAAGCTTGCCATTGAAAAAGGCTATGGAAAAAAAAAAAATAGGGGAAATATACCTTCTCGTCTCATGGATATACAATACCTGTTAGAGACAAATTTTCATGAACCACAGTTTTGCTACATTTCCTCTAGGTAAATTTCACTTCACAGTGAAATTGGATTTGGTTTAAGAAATTAAAGACTTTAAAAAAATTTTTTATTATTTTAAATGGTCTGTGGTGCCTGTTTGGCATAGGGAAGAAAGCTACTGAATTCAGGGCATAAGGAATCACATGCTAACTACTTCACATGCTGGATGCTTGGGCTTGGTTTGCATGGGTAGTTCAGAGTCACTGCAGAATCTGTGCCCTGTGTTGCACTGTAATGCAGAGGCAGTAGCTGGTATCCCCTTCTAGCAGAGCTGTATAAATCTGTCAGCAGCATTAAGTAGCACATTGCAAAACCTGGGCAGTAAGACTGTTCTGCTTCCATTTCTGGAGCTATCTTGCAGGTTTTTTGCCTGTACTGCCTTACATGTTGCAGACATGTCCTTAGAAATAAAGTAAGGCAACAAGTATTTCATGCATGGTTCACTGAGTAAGCAAACTAGTAAGAAAATCAGGGGCCTTACCAAATAGGTGTAAAGACAGCCATAGACCTAACTCATCCTGGAGTTACTGTGTGGGGAATGGGCTCAGGACAATGGGAAATAGGAATGCTATGGGCTCTACTGTCCCCCAGGAAAGTATCGGAGCCAGAATAGGCAAGGTGACTTTGTGCTGCTGTAAAGTGCAAACATCTCACCACTGCCCAGCTTTCTTGGGTATCGTTGAACAAGTGAAACAGGTGAAATAATGAACATTAAAAGAAATAGCTTGGAAAGGAAATGAATTAGCACTTATTTTATGGACACATGTGGCTTGTCAGCCCTCAATAAGGCAATGGGTGCTACATTTATTCCCCAGCATCCAAGAGTCCTTAGAAAGAAGCTGTGAGCAGTTGCTCAGCAAAATGTAGTGTACAGTGTGTTGGGGGACTACCCCAGGTAGCACTTCCCTCCCCAGGCTGGGAAGGGAGATGTGTTACAGCTGTACTTGTGTTCCCTCCTTTGCTGTGATTGTAGCTGAAAGGGTGTGCAGCATATTTGGGGTTTGCTTATATTTTGTTCATTCTCTTTGATGCAGATACAGTTATCTGGAGGAGTCTTTGTGTGCATCCCTTTTTTTAGAGATACAGACAGAATTGATATTCCCCAGAGAGTCTGTTCAGGGCACTGAAATGCCGTTGGATTTCCATCCTCCCCAGTGCATGTCATATGGCTTACCCATTTACACAGGCTTTCTCCAGAATTTTGCATTAAATTGAGAAAGAAAAATATTCTTAGTATGTACCTAGCTTATTTTAGTATAACTACTTTTACTTCATAAATGAATTTAGAAATGTGACAGACGCAGGAATAAACTGAACATGGAATGAAAGAGAAGATTTCACCCAAAGTGTGTTGTTGCTCTCTTCTGGCCCTTACTTATTTGTCACTTAGAAGGGCCTTATAAAATCCCATGCAATTTTCAAGAGGATTAAATAAGTTAGGAGAATTCATAAAAGAATATGTACATTTCTGTGTTTGATTAAGTATCACGTTCAAAACAGCACTTAAGTGCAGGCTGGTCAGTTTGCATTTCCTAAATCCTGCTTCAGTTGGACTGAAGAAACTTCCAAAGGCATCCCATGTAAAGAATCCTGAATTCAGATCTGAATCAGAATTTAAAAGAAGTAAAAAGCATGTAATTGATCTTAATTTAGTAGCTTTTGCATTCCATTTTACTGAAAGGTCAATGCAGACAGCAAAATATATTATAGAGGTTCTTTGCTCATTGAGTTATGACTGGCAGGTCGTACAAGCCTAAACCTGTGATTAGGTTTTTTAAGCAGGGGAACATAACAGAGTCCTCTCTTGACAGTTACTTATGAAGGTCTTTTCCAAAGTCCTATTTGTTCCAGATTAAAGTGTATCACAGCGTAAGTAAGACTTTTTGTCTTCAGTTAGAGAAAAAGTGGGTGCTGTGAAGTGCTAGGCTTGTAAAAATTAGTTTTGTGATAGGACGCACTGTTTTGAGGCTGGAAACAGAAATGTAAGCAACAGAAATATCCATGCAATTGAAAATTAAAATAACTTATAGGTGTGAACTTGCTGGCAGAATCTTGATGTTGTTTCAAGACTTCAGACTTTGCACAGTTGCAGTGTAGAGGTTTTCACTAGTAACATGTGGACTTAACCATCTCACTGGACTCCCTGTATCTTGCTATAAGGAAGGTAGTCTTGGGCCATCCTGGCCAAGATGGGGGAATCCCATGCAGCTCTCAGCAAGAGCAATGAGGAGAGTGCAACTGTATACTGTATATGCATACTGTATAATACAGGAGAAAGTGTTACATGTATATGTATAATATGTTATAAAATGGCTAAAATGTTATATGTATAATACAGGAGAAAGTGTTAACTGTGTAATATTAATAAAAAAGAAATATCACTCTGGAAATGTGAATGAAAGAATTTCAGTGATGTGAAGGGTGCACACACATTGCTTCTGATATAGAAATAAGTAAAACATTTTAATTGTGAAGCTCCTCATGGCCCAGCTGTGTGCCTGCTAGCACAAAGGGGGTTTTCCTCTGCTTCAAGGTCTGGTCATTTATTAGAGAGCACCAAAATTACTCATGATACCAATTTCCCAGATCACAGTTCTATATCCTTTGTAACAGTGTAAATTCAATTTACTTGATAAGTGATTAAGATAAGGCCATTCTTTAAATTCTGCTCTTTCTAAACAGTGCTATATGCAGACATCACATCTTTTCTGTGGTTGGTTTTTTGGTTGGTTTTTGTTATTTTGGTTTTGTTTTTTTTTTTTTTTAAAAACAGAATTAAGTGAAAAAAAGGAAATACACTGTTGAATTCTGGTAATACCATGATGTGTGTTGTGTTAAAACTGGACTTGTTTCTTTTCCTTCTCTCTCTGACTAACTATTGATGCTATAATTTTTCTTCCAGATAGATATCTGGGGTTTGTGTATATAATAAACCATACAACTTTAAAAAAAAGAATTTTTCATCCCCATTTAACTTTCATACTATTTCATTTTTGAGGAAGATCTATTTTATGGAGAAGACCTATTTAAAGAAGTATGAAAGACTTGTGCTGCAAGCATCAGTAAATGTTATTCTCAGATTAAGTGATGTTATATGTAAGGGCTTTTTGCTTCTGTCTTGAGTGTTACTTTCACACTGGCTGAGCATCCAAGCTGTCCTAATGATGTCCTTAAAGCACCTCCAGATACACACTCCTCAGTCAAGCCTTTACCTATCTCACTGGAAATTATACTCTATTTGAGGAAAGTGCTTGGAGTGGTACCACTGATATTCAAAATATATATATATACTTGTCTCCTTTCAGGCTTACAGGCCAAAAGCAGGTTATGCATGAAGGTAAAGAAGGACTGGAGTAATTCACATTATCCTCCCTTGGGTCATGGTTTCAGAGGATGTTTAGGATTTTGGTTTGCAGTTTTGCCCATAGGTGTGTCTCTGGGATCAGTGACTTTCTCAACTAGGGATTTGTTTATTCCCATGGTGTGCTTGCTGGATGAGACATATTGACTCTTGAGTGCCCTCTGGTGCTGGGCAGTAGTTGCTCTTGAAACACAGTGTTTTGGGATAGGAGCACACACCCAGGAATTTCTTTGCAGGCTTCAGGCTTTGGTTAACAAAAAAACTTTGGACACATTTCATGTGAAAAAATGGCAAAAATACTGCTATTGGAGGAAACAGCAAGTAGAGAGTCAATACGTATTACCAGGATTTTGCTCAAACCTTTCCCACCAAGCAGGCTGGTACTGTTTGTCGCTCATTACTTGGAGACAAGAAAGCAGTGTTAAGACAACAGTTGCTGGAAAAGCAAAGGTTAAACATGCACAGTTCACCTTCTGGGTAAGTGTACAAAATCCTGACTATGAGCACTGATTTGGTAGAAGGATAGCAATATAATGCTGAGAAAAATGGTTGCATGTTAGTAAAACCTAAGAGAGGGTAGCATTACTTTCTCTCCTGATTTGGAAGGTAAATCCAGTTGATGGCCAGTCATCAGTGATGTTCCCCCAGGGCTCAGTTTTGGGGCCAGTCTGGTTTTATCACCTTTACCAATGATCTAGGTAAGGGGATTGAGAGCACCCTCAGTGAGTTTGCAGGTGACACCAAATTGGGTGGGACTGTTGATCTGCTTGAAGGTAGGAAAGCTCCATCCAGAGGGATCTGGATGGGTCCAGATTCAGTCACAACCACCCCAGGCAATACTACAGGCTTGGGGAAGAGTAGCTGGAAAGCTGTCCAGCAGAAAAGGACCTGAGTGTGATTATTGACACCCAGCTGAACAGGAGCCAACAGTGTGCCCAGGTGGCCAAGGCAAATGGAATCCTGGACTGCATCAGGAAGAGTGTGGTCAGCAGGAGAAGGGGAGTGATCTTGCCCCTGTACTTGGCACTGCTGACACCACACCTCGAGTACTGTGTTGAGTTCTTGGCCCCTTACCAGAAGAGGTGCATGTTCAGAGAAGGGCAACCAAGCTGGTGAAGGGTCTGGAGAACAAGTCCTGTGAAGAGAGGCTGAGGGAACTGGGATTTTTTAGTTTGGAGAAGAGAAGGCTGCGGGGAGACCTTATCGCTCTCTACAACTACCTGAAAGGAGGTTGTAGTGAGGTGGGTGCTGGCTTCTTCTCTCAAATAAATTATGACAGGACTAGAGGAAAGGGCCTGAAGCTGCACCAGGGGAGGTTTAGATACAATATTAGGAAGAATTTATTTACTGAAAGGGTAAGTCAGGTGCTGGAACAGGCTGCCCAGGGAGGTGGTGGAGTCACCATCCCTGGAGGTATTCAAAAAACATGTAGATGAGGCGCTTCAGGACATGCTTGAGTGGGATGGTGAGGTGGTGTTTGTTGTTTTATTGTGTGGTTCTTTTTTTCTGGGGGGGTTGGGTTGATAGTTGGACTTTGTGACCTTAGAGGTCTTTTCCAACTGTGACAATTCTGTGATTGTGTGATTCTGTGAAAATGTATTAATGTATTTTTTTGGGTTTTACGTTTGACAATAAATGTCTGACAGTGAACATTTGACTGGAATGCTTCCCTCATGAGCATGAAGGTTGTAGTCCATGATTTTTGGAGGCAGAGGTGCTGCAGTGGTGGCAATCCTGATAGTTTTTGTTCGCCTCAAGTGAGGACAGAGGTGGCATTAGCATTGCAAGCCAGGCTATTATTTTCTTCAGGTGGAGCAGTAGAATGGTTTGTGCTCATAAAACTTTTTCAGGCCTATTTTCTGGGTATAAGTGAGACAGTAATCCTCGCTTTATGGCCTAGAGCATGACAATAAGGCTTCATCTGCCTGTTTCCCATTTGTTTGAATTGACTACAAAGTTATTTTCTCTAAAGACAGTATTTTGCCTGAGTGTCTGTACCTGTGATTCCCAAGAGAGTGAGGAAGATCATAGCAGTTGACAACAAGCTGAGTTCCTAGCAAGGAACTGCATGAGGATTTCAGGCACAGGTGCCTGGATTGGCTTTATTTTGTTATCAGGCTTCAGTGAAATGTTTTGCCTGGAATACCAGCAGATGGTGATAGTTCGTGAAGTCTTTTGCTCAGAAGTGGATTGACCATCCCACCACATCTGTTCCTAGGGGCAAGGGGCAGTGTCTCCTGTTTGAGGTTACTGCTACTGAGCATCAATTCAGGCACCACTGATTTCTTGAGGAAGTCCAGCCCTGGTAGCAGGTATGCTGTGAACAGGAGCCAATTCGCCTTTGTTCAAATGCAGCATGGGAACAATGTGACTGAGCAAAACAAGATAAGTAATTTAGCAAAGTAGAAGGTGCAGGTAGAAAAATACTTTATTTCTTCTGTCTTTTACTGGCCTTTGCTGGTTTTCTGTCTGGGGTTGAGCTGTTCAATGCTCTCACAAGGTTTAAGTGAAGGTCATCAGCTTGTTCAGGCCCAGTCAGTAATTATGTTCATCTGATTGCAGCTGTGCTCATTGCAGGCAGGAAGACTTTTCAAAGTTCAGCCCCCTTTTATCTTTGACTTTAAATCAACACAAGGCTTGTATTGTTGTTTTATTAGAACTGTTATATAAAACTAGACCTAATCCATCCCTGAAGGTACATTGTGGCTATATTAGCACATGCAATGCTCTGCAATTAGTCTGCTGACATATGGGCAATATATGGAATTTTTGTGGTTTTGAACACTTCAAACGCCCCTGTTCTTCAATTTGCCTCTGAAGAACTTTGCTTCCTGAAACTTGTGTCTTTTCTTTCAAAATGTGAATCAGGAGGCTACTGTCTGTTGGGATTTACTTCTCATTGCCTGTTAATTATTATTAGACAAACGTGCACGAACTTTATGAGACACTTCTGTTAAGAAGTCAAAGAGATTTGGTTCAGTTTTCCTTTTTCTGAGAGGGATAGGGGAGTCAGTTCCTATTTCCTCTAACAGAAGTTGATACTAATGCATAGTTACAGCAGCTGCTAACATTCAGGTGAATGTCTCTTAAAGTTGTAACCTGTGTTTGGTTTGTGTAATAATATGAGCTTAAGATGTATTTAAACATGCAGTGTTCAGCATGGACAGCAGCATTCTTGGTTTTGCAGGGTAGGCTGTTTTTGTGGCAGCCATGGGCTTGTTTGGCACACAGCTCTTACTGTCTTGCTTTTTTTTTAAATTTTTATTTGTGTGTAAGTGACAGGAGGATGGTAGTGACATCCAAAGGCCACTGACATCAATAGAGCCCTTGCCATGAAACACAGTGGACTTTGAATCCAGTGCTGACACCAAGGAGGGGGTCCCTGGCATTCCCAAGTTCATGCACCTGCAGCAAAATTTGACACCTCTTGTGTTCAGCCCTGAGAATCCCACACATGGAAAGACAGAGTAAATTCATATGCAGGTCTCTGTTTTCTTTAGTAACGTTGTTGTCCCTGAAGGAAATGAAATATCTTCTTGTATAAGAATGTTGTGAGAAATAATAGACATCACTTCCTTTCTTACTGGAAATAACAATCCGAGACTCCATCTTCCCAGTAATCTTTCAGTCTCATGGGATTTCATAGAAGCAAATATTAAACACAAAAACATTATTGTTTTCCATTTAAGTCTAAATTATGTGAATGTCAATTTGGACATTTTTATCCAACTTTTTCTCCGGAGCAAGTTAGTAAATGTTTTATGAAGCCGCATTTATAGTCATTTGGGTTTTGTTTTATTAAATGAGGAACTGCGAAGAGCATCTGCTACTCTGTGTCCACAGTCTCATCTCAGCCCTATTTGGTGAACCATTCTGCTGGCTTAAGAACAACTTTAAAGCTGACAAGAAGCAGTTAGGACAACAACTGCAATTGGATTTGTAATCTGGAGGATCTCTCTGTCTTGCTCCTGTTACTCTGTCAGACAGAAGCTAAAGGAGAGGAGAAGAGAGAAAAATCACATTTGTCTTCTCAGTTGTGAACTACTGTGGTGAAAAGGGATGTCCTGTTCAAACTGCTGCCTAGCAGAAAGATTCACAGATCTCCCAGTGTTGAGTCTAGCAGGGACTTGGCTCATGGCTTGCTGTCTGGTGGTGGCTGGTTGTCACTTCTTACTGGAGCAAACTCAATTGCCCTAAGCACTGTTCAAACATCAAGCAAGAGAACCAGGTTTGCTCTGAAGAGCAAAGTGTGATTTGCAGTAAGCTCAGAAAACTTTTCCCCTGAAAGTTTTTGGAACAGTGCTGCCTCCACGGGAATTTGCTGCCACCTTAGTTAGAAAGGGTTATTTGACAGAACTGGAAAATGCTTCCAAGACTGGAGACCTCAGCTCACTAAATCAGCCTGACAATTGTTGACAAAGAGTGTGTCAGCTCAGGTGCAAGGCAAAAGCTCACAAAATGCTCTACACTGAGGCTCAGAGAACTGAACAGCAGTTAGGCTGGACAGAAGTAGGCTTCAGAGCCTCTTTCCTTATTTGGCACTCACCATCCTTGTGCTGGTGTAGCAAGTTTGGCTTTCTCTGACCAACTGACCTTAATTCTTAGATTATATACAGTTGAAACTGCAGTGTTAGTTCTGTGGATTACTTGAGACAAGTGGAGTTGAATGCCTTCTCTATGCTTGTTCAAACAGCTGAACCCAAGTAAGGCAGGTATTCATGTTCAGGCACCATGGGAATTCTTAGTGATAAGCACAACACAGATCAGGGCCAGGGTGTGAGCTGTGTCTGCAAGCAGGTTTTTGTTCATTTGGGATTGTGGCAGGAGCAATTTTGCAGTAACATCGCAAGATGGAATCCCCTCTGGGGTGTCTGAGACCTTCCAGAATTCAATTCTCACTACTGGAGTGGTGTAGAGTTAGTATCTGTTGCCCAAGTTGTATAACAGACTTAGTTCCCTTTAGGGCTGGATTTAAAGAATGAGTTACAAAGGAGAAGTGTGAGATGGTAGAATGCATTTGAGATGAGGGTAATGCTGCCCATTCAGCAGTGCTATAGGCTAACTGGCAGCTGAATGAGTGTCTTGGCAGCTCCTCTGAGAGCATCTTTCTTCCTACTGCTGTTGATGATGGGATTTTTCTGGATTGGAGGAATAAGCAAAGACCTGGTGCTCTCCCGTGCTTTCTCAGTTTGAAATCCCATGAGAGAGATGAGGGACACTTTCCCACTACAGCAGCTACCTCTTCATTCCCCATCATTAGTGCTGTGTCTCATGCTCATGCAGAGCTCTTGATCTGTATCGTATCATATCCCAGAAGTAGGTTAGTCTTCCCAAATATTCTTAATGTATTTGACCATGAAGATATCCCAAAACTTCATTTCATTTCCCTTGGCTAAAGCAACAGCAGTAAATTCAATAATGACTGCTTCATGAAAGAACCTTTATTCTTTTTTGCAGTTTTATTTCAAATGGGGGTCTAAAGCATAAAATTATCCATGCAATTATAATCTGAGTGTAATGCCATTAATCTAATTCAGATGTCTTCTTTGTGTAAAGACAGCTCTGTCCACTTCCCACCACTTCCCAAATGTCTGCAGTTTGATGGAGCCAAGGCATTAGAAAGATGTCTTTAATGATAAAGAGCAAATGGCTTGACAGGATGAAAGTTATTGCAGCCACAGGAGTTTGGCACAGGCAAGGTAACAGGGGTTAAGATATCAAAAAGGAGGCAACTGCCTTACCGAGGGTAAGCTGATAAACATTGACATGTAGAGGGAAAAAAAATGAATCCCAGAACTAGCACTGGGGCTAAGGAAACACATGCTATAATAACAGAAGGCATTTGTAATCATTACTTTTCAGAAGAAATTCCTTCACTAGGTTACTGGCAAACAGTAATTTTATGGTAATGACAAATTGCAGATGTATTCTCCAGAATCCTGGAAAACACCTAGAGGGAATGGGGAAACTGTCCTCATTAATCTCTTCACCCTGTTACTTTTTCTGTTTAGAAATTTAGAGTACCACAGGATTAGTTCTATGACCTATACTGTTCACAGCAACCCCAAAAAAAAGCAATCCAGACACGACAGTGGCCTCAGCATTGGCTATTTCTCAGGGGATGCAGCTAAGGAAGGACATGGCCAGTCCCACAGCCCTGTCTGCAGAGTGGGTGCTTACATACAGCTGGGCAGCCAGAGGGTAGGAAGGGGAAAACAAAAGATCTTATGCTGCTCCCTAACTACAAGGATTTGTGGATTTTTTTTTCCTTTCTTTAAAAGAACAGAGAGAAATTTGAAAAGAAATGGAGAAAGATAATAAGGGCACAAAATAATTTTGGCCTGAGGAGAGTAAATAGTGTAGCATTCTTCAGTTCCAGAAGAGATTTCAGTATGAGTGGTAAGGGTTTATAAAATCACTACAAAGGCAGAAAAGGTGACCAGAGAGTGATTATTCACTGTTTCTCACAGTAGGGGAACTGAGAGAAGTCAAAGGAATTTATCAAGCAGCAAATTACCATGGCCCTAAACTTCTAGTACTTGCCAAAGACACAAGATAGAGCTAGATGAACCCCTGATGGTATAACTAGATCTGGCCCACCGTGTCTTTCCCATTTTCTCATGTGTACATAGGTTGTGGTATTCAAAAATTTGTTACTTTTGTTGGGTTTGGCTGTGTCTAGACAGATTTCTTTGGAAGGTTTCAGGTCTATTGTAGTGCAGGACTGACATCCACAGCTCAAGGGATAAAGTCTGGGTAGCAGTATGCATGAAAAATATTCCAGTCGAGATACAGAACTCTGTCATGAGTGTTGTATTCCCTCTTCTTTCTGTCTCCAGAGTAAATTACTAATGACTTTCACAAAGTAGAGCAGATGTAGAGATATATATTCCTAATAGGAAATCAGTGTTGGAGGACATTAAGTAAATACATCTAAATTAGAGGCATTCTTTCTTTTATTCCTTCACTCTGTGAGGAACAAGCCAGTGACTAGCCATGGTATGGGCTCCTATGGGCATTCCTGGACAGTCATTCTTTGGGCTTGCCATTCTGTCTGCTCTGCCCATGTGCCAAGCAGTGACATAGCTGTCTGCAGAGACCCTCCATGCAGCACTCCTGCCTCTGCTTCAGAAAGACCTGATGTCCTGAAATCCTGGACAAACAAGCTGTGCTGGGTGATACTGAAGAGGAAAAGGAATCCAAAATGTTCTTAATCTCACTTGTCTGCCATTAAATCCATGACTGTAAAAAGTGCTGTACCATCGGGATACAAGAGAAACTGCCTTGGCAAGTGCAGTGATTCCTGAGGCTTATTAATCTGCTTAGTGCTTAGGAGTATCTGGAAGCTGTTCTCTAGTTATTATTATAATTAAATCATTTAAAGTTTCTTCATTTCAACCAGAGGATTTGTAGCTGTGGTTCTGATTTCAGACTGGCATGTCAATCAGATTACCATTTTAGTTACGTCTTTTCTACTGTCATGTTGTCTGTTCCAGTTTTTGTCCCTGTATTCAAGATAGAGGGATAGGAATTGGGCAGTGCTGCAGCCTTTTCATTTGACTATGTAATTGCCTTCTCTAAGCATTCAAGTAATACCATCTCTATGGTACTTCTCAGTTTTGCACTGCTTGTGGATGAAATGCCTGGCAGGAAGAGCTTGCAGAGACCACTGCACCAGGTAGTTGAACCTTGCACTGAGGTAGCTCTTCCAGATGTCCATGATGCCATGGCAAAACTGGCCATTTTTCTAACAGGATTATTTTAATGTCTTTAAGAAACTTGCTTCTAAATCTTCATCGCTGTAATTCCTTTGTGTTTTGATAATTTTCCTCTTTAAAACTTACTATTTTCTACCCTATGTCAGGAATTTCAAAACCCCCAAAACTGGCAGGCAGAAGTGGCCAGCTGGAACAGAACAGTGGCTTTTCTACACCCTCACACAAATTGCAATTAATGCTAGAAAAAAAACTTGATAAAGGAGTTATGCTGCAATTACTGTATCAGCTGTGGAGCACAGCAAAGCTGCAGTTGTTCCTGACAGTGGGTGTTCATGCCATGGAGCTGTGCCCCAAGATTGTTGTCACACAAGTTTTTCCCTTCCATCTGGGAGTAGTAACTTCTCTTTTGAACAGCTATAGGTAGCAGGCTGAATGCATGCGGGACCTGTATAATCTCTACTGCCTTTCTGGATCCCCATCCATCCAGATAACAGTCTCTTTTTTTGTTCTCCTTCTAGGAATATCTATGCCTATTCCAGTCATTGGTTTGCAGGATGATTCCAGGGTGTTCGTAAATGGGACCTGTGTCCTCAATGACGAGAACTTTGTCCTCATTGGATCCTTCATGGCATTCTTCATCCCTCTCATCATCATGGTAATCACGTATTGCCTGACCATCCAGGTGCTGCAGAGACAGGCAACGGTGTTCATGTGTGGAGAGGTGCCCAAGCAGAGGAGGAGCAGTGTAAATTGCCTCAAGAAGGAAAACAACACAGAGAACATTTCAATGCTTCACAATCATGAAGGGGCATCTCACTTGAACTCTCCTGTAAATAAGGAGACAGTGCTTTTTCGGAAAGGAACTATGCAGTCCATCAACAATGAGCGAAGAGCCTCCAAGGTCCTGGGCATTGTCTTCTTTTTGTTCCTCATCATGTGGTGCCCCTTTTTCATCACTAATGTCATGTCTGTCCTTTGCAAGGAAGCCTGTGATAAAGACCTCTTGAGTGAACTTCTTGATGTGTTTGTGTGGGTAGGGTATGTTTGCTCTGGGATTAATCCCCTTGTATACACACTCTTCAATAAAACATACCGCAGGGCTTTCTCCAATTACATCCGTTGCCAATACCAGACCAGTAAAAAATCAACACTGCGGCAGAATCAGTGTCTGAATGTTGCTTCAACAGCTTTATATGGGAAAGAACTGACTTTAACTAGTTATCGAAATGGCAATGAACTCAATAGTATGGAACTAGATGAAGTCGAGGAGGGCCTTGAAATGCAACCAGGGACTTCAGAGCTCTCTATAAACAGCTGTAATGTTGTAAGCGAAAGAGTGAGCTGTGTGTAAAGGTGGCTCACGCAGTCTTTTGCTACAGTGTATCTGTAGACAAAATATATTGTGAAAAATGTAAGTGTTGGTCAAAGTACAATGTAAATACTGCATTCTGAACAAAGCTTTTTTTTTTTTAAGAAAAAAAAAAGAGTTGTCTTTCCAGTCCAGTACTTAAAATCATATATGTTAATATACTGCAGTGAAGTTTAAGGTTCTATATTTACTGTTAATACTAGATCAGAACTATTAGTTACTTTGCATATGTCATGGACAAAATGTTTGAATTCTTCTTCCAGTGCATGAACAAAAATGCTGAATATTTATCTCAGGTGGCATTTGCTGGAGTCCAGAATGGCATGTTAATAGCTATATATCAAATACATGCTATTAGACTTGGTCAGTATAACTTTCTTTTTCAAGTTGACAGTAAATATATACTTTAAATCCTCACCCCTATTTGTGCTGTGTAAAGACTGTACAGAAACCTGGCAGGTGGACATCACAAAAACATGTCAGCTGTGCAGGCACTTGGCCAGACATGTCCTGTCAGGGTAGTGGCTTGCTGTCATACTGGGGCAATCTTGCATTTCAAGGTATCTCTGTTAAATTTTGACTCCCTCTCCAGTCCTGCTGTTTTCTTTCTGTTCCCCAGGAGGCTCCAGCTCCCCTAAGGAAGGTGGGGAATTCAGCTCTGGTGTAGTTTTGTAATCTTGGCTGGGATCACTTGCACACTTGGAGAAGAAGCATGAGAAACAGAGCAAACCCCAGTTATCTGCTTCAACCATTTTATAAATGGAGGGTCTCAGATTCCTAAAAAGCCCTCCTTTGGTCTTACAGATAGTCATCATTTCTGGGATGGAGCAAGCTGTGCTCAGTGTGCATGGCACTGCTTTCACAGATTGCTTGGATGATCAGGGTCTCTGGCTGACCTGGAGAAGAGGGTTCTGGCTTTGTAAGAGCTCTTGTCTTCTCAGTCCTCACATCTGTTTATTCCTCAGCTTGTTTAGCATTTAGTTTTCTTTTACAACATGCTGAGACTTGTAGTACTGGTGATCAAATACTGCTTTGGGTGTAGAGAAGAAGCTGCTGTGCATGAGGTGCTGGTGTTAGTCAGGCTGTGAGGTGCAGGATACACCTCCCTCGGGGCTGTTAAGAGAGAGGCATAAACGAGGGTCACTGCTCATTTCTTCTGTCTCAGGAGAGGATGGGCAGAGCAGGACAGAGTATGTGACTAGAATCATTTGCTGGTGATATGTTTCAAAGGCAAATGATGACCAGGCACAGGAAGGAAGCAGACCTGGAGCTAGTCTACATGGCAGATTAATCTGGATTAAGTTTAGAATTTGATTTATTCCTTTTCCTTCCCAAAATAAATTATAGTCTACCATATTACACCACTTCTTAATGAAAGCATCCACATTGGCATTTAATACAGTTTAAGGAATCTGCTTTTAATTTACTCCATGCATAACTTGAATTAATTTTCTTCCCTCTTTCTGTGTAGACAAACCCTCCAAGGCATCATGTCTTTCTGGCACTGTGTCTCTAGAGTGATGCCTCTCATGCAATTTTCCTTGTTTAGAGTATTATCTAATGACAAATATCACCCATAAGTCTTTTACATCTTCATTAACTAATATACAAATGCTTCAGTGCCCATCTAACATGGATGCATTTAGCATCACTGACAGCCTCAGGCTATGAAAATCCTCAGAACAGAAAAGCCTACTACACTAGGCATGGATAAATTGCATTTTACTAACAAGAACTGCTTGTACTGCAAGCTTGCTATGTTCATCCCACCAAAATCAACTTGTAGAAGAAATGAAGCTTTAGCGTTGTCCTGTTGCATTGCTGTCTACAGCAACAACCTCACAGAGGCCACTATCAAAACGTAAAATACGGGTTACATCTGCTGCTGGGTTGCTCCCAGCTTGACACATTGAAGTTGATGGGCCTCTCTTCTCCCTCGTCCCCTTCTGAGAAAAAAACATAATGCTTTCATGCAGACAGGTGAGGTATCCCAGTGCAGAGCTTACTGTTTGCAGAAGGCAGCAGAGATGCACCATGTGCGAGCCTGCTGATGCCACCATGTGCTTGAATGCTCAGGAATCCACTTGCCTCTCCAAAAAGGTCTGGTAACAAGTTGGAAAAGGACTGGCCAGAGACACAAACTTGTGCCTTCAGTGACTGCCCTTTGCTGTGAGTCCTATTTTATTATCTCAAACATTACAGAAAATTCAGGAAGATCTCAATGTTTTTTAAGTTCTGCTTTTTTTTTTTTTTTTTCCCCTGCGTGAATTCATAGCACAACTTTTCCAAACATATATATGTGTGTATATATATGTGTGTGTACATATATATACATATATATACTTAAAAGCCAACCGCAGACTTTGAAAATATTTAGCAATAAGTTGAATTACAGTAGCTTCTGGCACATGTGTGAATAGTTCATTTTCCATAGCATCCTCAGGCTCTGTATAAGTCCTTACACAGGCACTGTCTTCGCATAGGAGCCTTCATATCCTACCCTTGCCAGTTCTGTTGAGTGGGCAAAAATGGAACCTATTATATTTGGTTGTAAATAGTAGGCCTTGAACAGAAAAATTACAGAAATTTTATAAATTCTTTTAAAAGATTCAACACCAGAACTGTAAATAGGTCAAGCGTGGCTACTCAGCTGGACCTGTTTTGATGTATGTCACTTGTTTGGATAAACAAAGGGGACTGCCCTACAGCACCTTGCATTCTCTCCTGGCCAGCAGGTGATAACATTTTTGTGAGTGGTTAAGTACTGTCACTTACCCCGTTTCCTTTGGGTCATTCACATCAGGGTTTTGTGATGCTGCTATTAATTTATTAAAGAAAGTTTGCTGGTTAAATCACTCTTAATTTTTTTTCATGGTCTATCAGAAACTAAATAAATGAATGTACCCTCTCTTTCTTTCATCTTTCCCCAAATAAAATCTTTCCTAAGTGAAAAATATGCCCTGACCAAAAGCTACAACAAAACATGAGGATAAGGATGATTATATTTTCATTTCTCCTCCCATATTTGAAGTATGGCCCACATCTGGTTAATCACAGAAAATAATTTCAGCATTTATCTCAATTCTTCCAACCCCAAAATTTGTTAAATATAAAGATGGTGATAATCTATTCCCCCTTTGTCCTTGCTCCCTCCAGGAATAACTGTTTAAAATTACATTTTTGAAATTACCTCAATTTGAAGAATAGCTTTAGTTCTCTGAAACTTAACCAAAGTCAGATTGTCCCCACAGCAGCTTTGCTTCTCCTGAGCCATAGTCATTAACCATGGTGGTGCCTCAAGAAGCCCTGCCCTGGGACTGCTTGGTAGGAGTACCTGCTGGAAGTTCTGTGTGAGTCCTCAAACCTCAGCTCAGGTAGGGTTTTGTCTTACAAATAGTGTTTGTGGTGGTGTTTTGTTTTGAGTTTGAACTGAAAAAGTGAAAACAGTTCCTTGGAAACGGTGCTGTAGGCTGAACCGTGTTGGTTGCTTTGTTTTCCAAACCAGATGGGATATGTGCAGGCAAGCTGCCTGCAAAACTGAATGTGTACATAGAGGCTCAGACCCAGCAAACAGATTACCCTGTTTGGTTGCATCAGGGAGCCTACTTGTGGGGTCAGCCCCTGAACTAGCACCATCCTGAGCTGTAGAGTCTTGCAGCCTTCCCCACCAGAAAGCAGAAGGCTGACCATGTCTGCTCAGGCACAAAGCTTTGTGGCTGAGCAACCTGGCTTCCAGATCTGAGCTGGCTCATCTACCTCTGTGAATGTTGCCCCCACTGCCAAGTCTGAGAGTGTAGCATCCATGGAGTCAGACACAGTGGCTTCGGGGACCTCTGAGGGCCTCAAAGGTTGTCCTTTGAGGACAAGGGCCTGCTTCTTCAGTCCTGCACTCACTGAAAAGAAGCTACCCAGAGACTGTATAATCTGGGAGGCAATACAGTTCAGAGCCAATGCTGAGGATCTTCAAGGCATCCCACCTCATCATGGCTCTCCTTGTTTTAATGACTTGTGAGTCAGCAAGAGTTTTTATCTGAGTGATAAGTTAAAGAAGTTAATTTTAGGTGATGTGTGAGTAGTCAGTGTGAACAGTGTGGTTAGTGCCTTTTTCTCTATATAGACACTTATGTAAACCATTAGTGCCTTTCTTCTGGACAGCCCTACAAAGAGGCATGAAGCATGGCCAGTGCTCTCTTTCTTTCCAAGTCAGCAGGCTGACTGCAGTCATCTGATGTGCTGGAGCCACAAGGGCCCTGGGTATGAAGACACAAATTCCAAAGGAAAAACATATTTTAAAGAAAAAAAAAACACGAAACAATAACCTAAAAGCAGCTCTTCAGAAATACTGTTTAGCTTTGAGCTAATGAAGTGTGTCTGATAACCTTGCAGACAAATTATGCTAATCTGGCATTCCAAAAGCAGCATCAGTGATGTGATAAAGATGCAGATGTCTCTTGGATGGATTTCCTTCCTGGGTCAGTATCATTAGGAAAGCTACATGCCAAACCAAGAACTACACTTGGCTTTGTCTCCACTTCAGACTTCATCGGAAAAGGCATCAGAAGGTTTTTCCTGGGAAAAAGCATGCAAACACCACCAAGCCTTGGGCAGGTGCAGCAGAAGAACAGAGATGGACAGACAGATGTATGCTCACATCTGCACACATGAACACACACACATTCCAGAGCCCCAGAGAGCACTAGGAGATGTCATCCTGCTTCAGTCTTCCCTTGAAAAAGTCAGAATAGTTGAACAGCTGAGGAGGAAACCTGTGATGGGAAGTTCAAATGCAGCTGGTAGGTGTCACTGTGAAATGTGAGCTGTTCTAGTGATAATGTGGTGGGGGTGTTGCATGTACCAAAAATGCTTTTATTATTTCACTTTTAACTATACAGTTGTTATTGACTGTTCTGACTCTCCCTCATTTTTCTTTAAGTCAGGTTTCTGCTTCTTTATTTTTGCCCATGCTAAAAATTGTACTCTGAAGCTGTCAGAAGTCAACAAAATATCTATGTGATGTGTTATTCCCTCTCGGCTCTGCAGTGATGCTGCAATACCATAACAACATGGAAATGGTGAATCTTCAGGTGAGTAATTTTATATATGTATATGAGACGGTGCAGCAAAGCACTCTTGCTGCTTAAAGAACCACACCAGAAGATCTTTAACAAACAGCCAAGTGCATGAGATAAACACTGAAAAATTTTGCTTAAAACTGTCCTAAATCATGGGTTCTGCTGATGGCAGGAGAGTGTGTTGGTGCATGGGGAGGGATTCTGGCAGTACAGGGTGCCCTGAGCTGCATGCTGCTCTGGGCAGCCCTCCTGAATGCTCCTGCTGGAATGGTGCTTGTTTTATGACCTGCCACAGTGTGTCCTGGCACACTGCCCTGTGAGATTTTACTCCACTCCATTATGAGCAATGCAAATGCAGAAAAGGTTGCAGAAACCTGATCTCCTGGGCCACAACTTCAAAGTTCTGGAGAGAACCCTAGCAAGTTGTCCTGGTTTCTCTGGGTCAGAATCATAGCCCAGCCATGGTCTGCAGACCATTGGCAATTTGGATTCAGCCAGAACAGCTGACCCAAGTTGGCTCACAGGTGTATCCATCCCATAAACATCATGCTCATAAAGGGGAAGTTTGCTGAAGATGGAAAGGTCATGAGCTCAGGCTCCTCCTGATCCTGTTCCTCTTCCTGATGACTGTCTTGCTATTTATTGTGACCACCATACATGTGCTGGGCTAAGTATAACTTTGCTTACTTTATCCATTGGTATTAGTTTGGCTGTTTTATTAAATCAAATTTCATTTCAACCTGTGAGTCCTTCTTCTTTTCCTGATCCCCCCTCTCTGGTGGGGAGGGGTCATCAGGTGATAGAGCAACTGCTGTAGTTTATCCCCAGATACAGGCTAAACTTAGGCACAAGTGGATAAGTGTCTAACAGTGTCACAAGCAATGACACATTCTGACTGTTCTGGAGTGGTGAAAGCAAGAGAATTACACAGACTCCTCACAGCAGCTGATGGGTGAAAAAATATTGTGGAAAACTGAGACTATCAAGTAATTCTTGTTATGTAGTACATCTCTTGTGAATGTTGCCTTATGTTCTGCTTCCCCAAAGTAATGAGGCATCTCAGCATATAAATACATTTTCCCCAAGAGTTTCCTGGGACCACTGCTCGTGAATTGTTGCTCCATTGAGCTACCAACGTTTAGATATTAGGTGACTTGGAAAAATGAATCATGCAACATCACACAGGGGCATGTTAAATCCACTGTTCTGAGCTTTCATACGCTTGAATTGTAATTAGTTCAACAAATTGGATGAATTGTTTAACTAAAATACAGCCTAATTATCCAACATATGTTTTTGTGGGATCTAACTGTGGCATTTTGCATTATTTAAATTGCTGATACACTAAAAATGACCTGTAGGCTAGTGCCTGTTAGAACACTTCCTGGTTGCATTTGTTAAAATTTAGAGCAGTTTCACATATGTGTGTGCTACTGATGCTAGGCAGGCAGAGTGCTGGTGATAGATGCTCAACAAAGCCACTGAAGATTTTAATCAGGGTCTTTTTCCCTGACTGAAGGTTGCAGCAGCTCTTCTGTGACTTTTGGAGGAAGCAGACTTCAGTGCCCCTCCTGCATATTCCCAAAGATCATGACACTGCTCAAAGAACATATAAGTGCAAAATCCCAGCAGAGGTCTCAACTCTGCTGGGAGTTCCTGCCCTATAGGCACCAATAGTTCACATGCCAAAATGTCTTCAGAGAGGATTCATAGGTTGCAGTGACTCACCTGTGAAGCCATGTCAAACTTTAGCCCCCTGTCATGGTTTAGGGTCAGGGAAGACAACTACAGAGATACTATCTGTTAACCCCCCTCCCTCCCCAAAGGGGAAGATAAAGGAAATAAGGGAGAGAGACCTATTGATTAGAAAAGAAAACTAGAACAGGTTTATTGAAAATTATAATAATAAAAATTGAATATATACAAATATATACAAAACTAGTATTGAACCCAACCCCCCCACAATGGCAATTACATCACCATCACCATTGATGCTGTGGAGCAGGCACTGGGAAAGTCCCAGACTGGGCCCAGTAGCAGACAGGAGCTGTGCTCAGGAGCTGGATTCTGGTACTGGATTCAGGAACACACAGATCGGGATGGAAAGCAGAATGGACAGAGTCCTCCTCAAATACCAGACATTGAAGAAGCTAGGAAGAAGCCAGAAAAGCTGAGCAAGACTTGACCCTCTTGATCCCTCAGCTTTATACAAAATGTATGTGGGATAGAATCCCTCGTTGGTCAGTTTAGGATCACCTGTCCTGGCTGCTCCTCCCTGTGGGTGCAACCTTTTATTTCCTGCACCCCCCCCAATGTGGTACGCAAGATCTTGGCCTTGGTCTGCAGACCAGTCCCTCTAAACATGGGGTGTTATCAGTGCTAGAAGCAGACACTGTCTGTGAAAACATGCTGCTAACTTCAGAAAGTGCTGTTAGTTAGAAGAACTGAACTGAAAAATAAAATCACTGAACAGAATTAGTTCTGTTCTCACTCTAACCAGGACATTCCACCTCTTACTCCATACCATTTGCATCATACCCATCACTAGGTTATAATTTTTTTTATAGAAAAGTTCATTTAGGTCATGATTGTGATTGACCATTTATTATAACAGCCTCAAAGAGCAGGAAAGATGTTGAATTTGTCAAGGTTTCTACCCACGGGTTACAGGTTCATCTCAGGATGTTACTGGACAGCATTTAATGAAGCTAGCTCCTGTCATCACCACAGTGGTATCCTGAAAGACACCTATTGAACACTGTTAGTATTATGCAATTAATATACAGCTTTGAATCAAGTTGAATTTCCTTGAGGTACACATTGTGCTTCACCATCTTCCATCATCACCCACAAAGTACTTCCAGGTCCTTAAGCGAAAGCAGTCCCATGAATGGGTTTGCCTTTGCCCGAAACAGGAAATCCTCACACAGTTTTCCCCCAACAGGTTACTTTCATACACCACAGGGACTTTATCCCCTTCTACTTTGTGTAAAGGGTCTGAATGAGCAGGACCAGCTTGACTGATGGGTCCTCTGGTGTTAACTAACCAGGTGGCTTAGGCTAAATGTTTGTCCCAGTGTTTAAAGGTTCCACCCCCATTGCTCTCAAAGTGGTTTTTAACAGTCCATCATTTGATTTTGCCAGAGACTGGTGCATGACAGGGGATGTGATAGACCCACTCAATACCACGTGCTTTGGCCAAACTGTCTACGAGAAATTTTTGAAATGAGTCCCATTGTCAGACTCAGTTCTTTCTGGAGTACCATGTTGCCACAGGATCTGCTTTTCAAGGCCCCGGATGGTATTCTGGGCAGTGGCATGAGGTACAGGATAGGTTTCCAGCTATTTGGTAGTTGCTTCCACCATTGTAAGCACATGGTGCTTACCCTGGTGGTTTTGATGGAGTATGATCTAATCAATCTGCCAGGCCTCCCCATACTTACACTTGGATGATTGTCCCCCATACCACAAAGGTTTTAACCGTTTCTCTTGTTTGATTGCAGCGCATGTTTCAGTCATGGATAACCTGCGCAATAGCGTCCATAGTTAAATCCACCCCTTGGTCATGCGCCCATCTGTATGTTGCAGCTCTTCCCTGATGTCCTGAAGTGTCATGGGCCCACTGAGCTAAAAATAGTTCACCTTTATGTTCCCAGTCTAAGTCTGTCTGGAACACTTTAGCAGCCTGATCCACTTGCTGGTTGTTTTAATGTTCCTCAGTGGTTCAACTTTTAGGTAGGTGGGCATCCACGTTATGGACTTTTGCAACTAGTTTCTCTATTCGAGCAGCAATGTCTTGTCACAGTGTGGCAGCCCAAATTGGTTTACCTCTGCACTGCCAGTTATCCTGCTTCCACCATCCCCACAAGGCATTTGCTGCCATCCATGAATCAGTGTAGAGAAAGACCACTGGCCACTTTTCTCGTTCAGCAATGTCTAAAGCCAGTTGGATGGCTTTTACCTCTGCAAAATGACTTCTCCCTCAGCTGCTTCTGCTACTCATCATGTGGGACTCCACACAGCAGCTTTCCACTTTTGATTGTTTCGTACAAGACGGCAAGATCCATCAGTAAACAGAGCATATTGCTTATCATTATCTGTTAACTGATTATATGGTGGGGCTTCTTCAGAATACATCACTACCTGTTCTGGTGGCGTTCCAAAGTCTTTACCTTCTGGCCAATCCATGATCACTTCTAAGATTCCTGGACAACTGTGATTCCCTGTTCGGGCTCTCTGTGTGATTAATGCAGCCCACTTACTCCATGTAGTATCAGTGGCATGATGTGTGGAAGGAAGCTTGCCCTTGAACATCCAGCCTAGGACTGGTAACTGTGGTGCCAGGAGGAGCTGTACTTCAGTACCAATCACTTTTGAAGCAGCTCCTTCATACACTGACAATATTTCCTTTCCAGTTGGAGTATAGTTGGACTCAGAACCTTTGTATCTTCGACTCAAAAATCCTAGGCTTCATAAAAACATAGAATCATAGAATCATAGAATCATTAGGGTTGGAAAGGACCTCTAGGATCATTGAGTCCAACTTTCATCCTAACATCTATCTATCCTTTAGACCATGTCCTCAAGTGGTACATCCACTTGCTTTTAAACACCTCCAGGGATGATGACTCTACTATCTCCCTGGGCAGTCTGTTCCACTGCCTAACCACTCTCTCAGTGAAGAACTTCTCCCTAATATCTAATCTAAACCTCCCTTGGCACAACTTGAGGCCATTTCCTCTCATTTTATCATTAGTAATTTGGGAGAAGAGACCAACACCAGCCTCGCTACAACCTCCTTTTAGGTAGTTGTAGAGAGCAATAAGGTCTTCTCTCAGTCTCCTCCAGACTAAACAACCCCATTTCCCTCAGCCTCTCCTCATATGGCATGCTTTCCAGACCCCCTCACCAACTTTGTTGTCCTTCTCTGGACCCGCTCCATCACTTCAATGTCCTTCTTGTACTGTAGTGCCCAAAACTGGACACAGTACTCAAGGTGTGGTCTCACAAGAGCCGTACAGGGGCATGATCACCTCCCTATTCCTGCTGGTCACATCATTTCTGATACAAGCCAGGATGCTGTTGGCCTTCTTGGCCACATGGGCACACTGCTGGCTCATGTTCCGCTGGCTGTCCACCAGCATCCCCAGGTCCCTTTCCACCAGCCAGATCTCCAGCCACTCCCCCCTAAGCCTGTAGCGTTGTCTGAGGTTGTTGTGACCGAAGTGCATGATCCAGCACTTGGCCTTGTTAAACCTCATCCCATTGACCTCAGCCCATTGCTCCAGCTTCTCCAAATCCCTCTGCAGACACTTCCTACCCTCAAGCAGATCGACACTCCCACTTAATTTCGTGTCATCTGCAAATTTACTGAGGGCACATTCGATCCTCTCATCCAGGTCATCAATAAAGATATTAAACAAGATCTGTCCCAAAACTGAGCCCTGAGGGACACCGCTTGTGACTGGTCACCAGCTGGACTTAAATCCATTTACCATCACTCTCTGGGCTTGGCCATCCATCCAGTTTCTAACCCAGCGAAGAGTCCACCTGTCCAAGCCATGAGCCACTACCTTCTCCAGCAGAATGCTGTGTCAAATGCCTTACCGCTCTTCCCTCATCCACCACCAGTTTGTCTTACAACACATAGGGAGAGACGGCTCCTGTGCCTTTACGAGCTCCTTCATCAA
>JAAGNO010011738.1:0-11809 GCA_033439905.1 Ceryle rudis
AATAAAACCTCCCCCTCGTCCCCTCCCCCGCCCGCGTCTTCCCGCGCGCGCGCACCCGCACGCCAGTGCCCGTGCAGCCCCCGCCCCTCTCGCGCACGCACGACACACACGCACGCGCCGCCCGCCGAGACCCGAGGCTGGCCCAGCCCTCCTTCCCCTCCTCTTTCCTCCCCGACCCGGTGTCCGGTGCCTCTCCCCCGCCTCTTCCCCAGCCCCGAACCGCTACCGCTGGGCCCCCGCGCTCAGACAATAACTGCGCCGGCCCCGTCCGGCACCCGCGTCGCGGCCGCCTCCGAACGCCGCCGGCCCGGGCCGCTCTCCCCTCCCCCCGCGTCCTGTCCTCGAGCCGACCCGCCAATCACGCGCCGAAGGCGGGCGGGCTGCGAGAGGCGCCGGCCAATCGGAGAAGGGGCTGGAGCGGCCGTGCGAGACGTCACTGCGGGCTGCCATAAGGAGGGAGCTATGCCGCCGCGCGAGGGCGCTGTCGCGAGCCGCGGGGGGTGGCTCGAGGCGAGGCGTATCGGCCGGAGCGGGAGAGGCGGTGTAGGGGAAGGAAGAGGCGGCGGGGAGCGGCCGGCCCACCGACCGACCTGCTGGGCCCGACCCGCACACGCTGCCTCCGCGGGGCGGGAGATGCCTCGCGGGAACGCGTCCCCACGGGGAAACGTTTTGGGGGTGCGTCCGGGGCTGGCGGAGCACGGCTGTCCCGTTTCCCCAGTCCGCAGGGTGGATGCTGCGATAGGCGGGTGTCGAAGAGGCGATCCAGGAGGTGGTGGGACAGGCGTTTGGGGGTGCGGTGGCCAGCTACCCGCTTTCCTCCAGCTCCACACCTCCTCCCTGCAGCCGCTGTGACCCCTGCGCCCTGCGGCAGTTTGTGCAGGATTAAGGTCGCGATGCTGTAGGCACGAGCCTGGTTATAAAGCACTGCCCTCTTCTGGACCGTGGCAATCAGCCTGAGGGGCTCTTCGGCTCAGAGGTCTCGCAGAACTTTCCTCCTGCTATTATGAATCCTCTTGAGCATCAGCGTGTTAAGTCTTCTTTTGGTCAGTGGTACGTTGCCTTATAGGGCCACATAACAAAGCACCCTGTTCTATACAGCATATGCAACCCTGTTGTAAAATATTTGCCCTTTTCAAACATCCTGTGGAGTAACTTTGAGTCTGCTTCGTAGGCCTAAACAGTGTGTCTATAGAGCCTAAAATTCATGCTACTTTAGCTATGAGCATGAAACATTTACGGTTTAAGATACTTCCCACCAAAAGTAAAATATATACCACCATAAATATTATGGCCAAAGATTTTTGACAAGCTTAAAAAATGTTTCATGACATGCAGCTTCTCCATTAGTAATTTTCATTTGGCCCTGCAAAGTGCAAAAGACCTACCTACTCCGGCCTGTTCCACCCCTTGAATTATTCCCAACATAAAGTCACAAAAGGAGGGATTAGTAGGAGCACTGCACCTGCATTAGTAGACAAATTGGTATCTGAAGAGAATAATTTCAACTGAATAGTAATAATTTAAAGGTTTTTCCTTTTGCAAAATGCTTTTCCTAAGAAGTAAAGGGATTGGAAATGGAGCAGCTACCTTTGAGGAGGCAGGTGTAATGCTCAATTATGCCTCAAGGGAAGGATCAGAAGAATTTCTAGTAAATATTGCTTATTTAGCATAATTTTACTCTGCCAGTTTCTGAGGAACCTATTAAACTAATATCTAAGTGCTGCATGGGGATTATGGAAAATAATGGCATCTGCCTGGAAGGGACAGTAAGTTATCTGCTCCAGCCCAGTTTTATTGCAGCCGCATGTAACTTTGAGCTGTAGGCTGTGTTCTCTTCTACTTTGGGCAAGATAAGAAAGTGCTTCTTGCATAACAAGAATATGGTGAGACTTGCAGGGCTCTCTGCCTTGTGCTTCAGTGTTTGGGCCTCACTGATTAGAACAGAGTTCTTTTCCAACTCTCAAATTTATGTGTAGGACCTGTTAAAATAAATCATTTATAGTGAACCAGGACTGCTGCAATGAGGGTTGGGAGGACCAGAGAAAACAGCACGAGTGCATCAGCTTAAAGCTTTTTACACTGGTAGAAAACCACTAATGTATGCAGCAGAAATAGAACAAATCACAAACACTAGTGTACCACATTCTCATGAGCTCCAACTGTTGGGTAAATAAGCTGTTCTTCGTGTGGGAAGGGTGTCTTTTGCAATCATTTACCCCGAGACAAGCAGAAGATAGTGATCTAGCTTGAAGACAGCCAGTTCTATATATATTAGAGAAACACAGAGGGAGTTTCTTTCTTCTTGGCAGTTACTGATCTTTGAATGGGCATGGTCAGACACATTCAGTCTATGTGTCATGCTGGAATAAATACAGGAGGGGAGGCTGACATTCTTCTAAGCATTTTCTTTAGTCGTCTTTGAAATTACTTTGTCCAAGCTGCTTTTCTTTTAATTCTCATAATACACCGTGCTACCTGCATGGCATGTTACTGGCTTATTAATTGTTTATATTGGTTTTATCCTTAATACTTATCTGTGTATGTTGAGTGGCTGCATTCCTAGACATGTAGGACCGCGTAACAGAGCTCTTGTGAGACTACAAACAGTTGCCTCCGTGGAGTTCAAAGGTGAAGAAGTGAAACTAGACTACTCATCACATTTCAAGTGATCCCTGCTAAAACAAACATCAAATTAGATTTAACCATGAATCAAATTTAAGCACTGTAACATTTTGACAGAAGTGAACTTTCCCTGATGGATGCCACCTGCCCTAATCATGCACTACCAGGTTATGTCAAATACTTTACACTTACTGTGTGACACATGAAATTAATAATTCCCCTGAGATAATATACACAAAATTCCTGTTTCAATTTATTGAAGACTTACTTGTTCTTGTAGTAGGAGACCGTAATATAAATAGAAGTACCCTATGGATTTTCAAAACAATTGTCTACTTAACCCAGTTTCACTACTGGTTTTAGTAAGCAAAATATTTATTGTAGCAATACTTTGTGTTAATTATTTTAGCGGTAGACAGCTGTGTGTATGATCTTTAAATATTTCTATATTTAATATGTCCGAACTTTCAATTTGTTATACGATGAGCTGCTTCTATTCTACTTTACTTGCTGTTTAACAAAACCTTTCTCTGTAGCTTTTCTGGAATCAGACAAACGGGCATAAAACTTGCCTATCTGTATAGATGTATCTACTCTGAGAACAAACTCAGGTACATCCACTTACCTAAGTGAGTGTTCACAGCTCTCAGTTTTCTGCAGTTTACACACGAAAAAGTGTAATCTGAAATTTTGATCTAAAATATTTATGAACTGGGTTGACACCCGTTACACTATACACTCCACATTGTATAGAGTTGTAATGAAGTGTAAACATTGTGTATTTTAGTAACAAATACTTACATTTGCAAAAAAGTAATTCCTATGTTCTACTGCATTTTAAAATTTCATCATAATTTACTAACATAATTGTAAAATAACTGATCAAATTGAGTAGGATTAGTGGTAGTACAATATGACAATTATCAACATACCTGTACTGCCTTGATTGTGAGTGAATGTTTCCAAGGCATTTAATAAAAGTCTACCCTTTGCTGGATCATCTAAGGATATACATTTAGCGAGGCCATGCATATATTCACAACCATATTTCAAACAGTTTTGCTGAATTATCAGAAGCACACACCAGTGGTTTTCTGCGGGCATACACTGTCAGTGCACTGCCTGACGCTCCAGCTCAGCTGTGTCCAGGACTTAACCACCTGACTGCTGTATCCTTGGCACATCTGTCAGTAGGTGTTCCTTGGTTCAGACTGTTCCACAACCAGTCACCACGTCATTTCCATCTTAATTCTCCCCAGAAAAACGTGTCACTTTGTGACACTTTCACATGGAGTTTGGACTGGTTAAACCCTCCTTACTTTCCAGTTACTCCCGCATAAGTAACCTGTTAACTGCTGTGCCATTGCTGAAGTGTGGAGATCTTTCCATCAGGGCAGGCTGTGAGCACTGCTGATGGGGGGATGCTATGGAAAAGGTCCAGCAGGACAGGGTTAGCTGTGTGCACCCCAGGACCCTGTGTCTGGACTGCCCACTGCATTGCTGGGACCACTGTACTGACCCACCTGACTTTCTTCTGGATCGCACCATCTCCCCCACTGTAGGAGATGTAGGTTGTGATAGAGACTGGCACACTGACTCGCCTAGTCTCTCTCCTGGACTGCACTGTTTCTCCCACAGAACAGGGAAGTCATGTCACTTGTTAACATGAAATATTTATCTGTGGCTAGAAGCATCTTCATATCTGAGTCCATCTAGTCTCCTCACTGTCAATTCAGTCTTAAACTATGACGCACTTTCACTGAGCAGCATAGAGTTGTTGCTATGGCAGGAGCTGGTCGTAGAAATGAAATACATTTGTATTGAAATTCTTTGTCTAGGAGAAAGCTTTCTTAGGCAGTGACCACTTCCAGCAAGAGAAGGTGCATGCAGAGAGGAAGCAAAGGAGGTTGAGCTGGCCCTGCTGGGAGGAATTCTCAATATGAATAAAATGAAAATCCATGCCATTGACATTTGAGCTTTTTTAGAAGAGTTGATGGCAGTGGCAAGAGATGCAAATGCTCGTGGGGCAAAGACAATGGAAAGAAACATAGAACAGAAAAGGCAATGTTCTTGGAGATCTTACATCTGAACACACATGGGATAGAAATGGCCATCAGCAGAGTTATACTGGGCTAAGAGACAGATTGCTGCAATCATTTGGAGGCTGGGAGTCACCAACTGTATTATGGCATTGTTAAGTAGCGTGAAGGATGGATACAGCCAGCAATGTTTTGGACATGATGTGCCACACAGAAAGTCCTTGCCTCTCCCGAGCTCAGGGTGATGAACACAGAGAAGCATGCCAGGCTTTCCTCACTCAGGTAGCTTTTCTGTGTGTTAACCACATATCCCCTTTCTTCCTGTCCCTCTATCCCAGCTCCTCTGAAAAGGAGAGTTCTCTTTCCAAAGGGGTGTATCTTTTTGACTAAGACATGTAGTTTTGTTCCTAGCAGTTCCCCAAAGACTCTATGGGCAAGAAAACACACATGGTGATTCATTTTTTACCCAGCAAGACTCTTCTTGCTCATTGAAGGTCCCCATTACCAGTGTATTTCTTCTGCAGGCTTCCAGACAGAAATCCATGATGGATCCTGACTGAATATCAAGACAGCTCCCTAATAGCAGTGCACTGCTATTTCTACTGGGAGGAAAGAGAAAGGATAAAGCTTTTCTGCATAGCTTCATTTTACCACCGGTTTTGACTGGAATCAATGATGACTAGGTCAGTACGTGCATTTACATTTCCTTTCTCAACACTGAGTTGTGTGGTTCTTGTGGTAATCCAAGAGGAGGAAAGTCTCAGGGAAGATCTGAGAAAGGCAGATGGTACAGCCTCCACTTAGAACTACAGAGGCAGAGCATATCATTAAGGTGTGGCCAGTGCACCCACATAGCTTGTGCTGAGGTCAAAGGGAAAAAGAGAGGGAGGCCACAAGTTTTGGAATATTTGGATAACTGAAGATCTGAGGTAGAGACCAAGAAAAAGAGTTGAGTGAATGTCCTGTGAACATCCAACTGAAAGAGGGCTGGGGGTAGGCACATGCGAGGACACCAATAAACAATATATCTGAGCACATAAAGTGGGGAAGAGAGAAAGAAGGAGCTACCAAAATGAAAAGTCTGGGTTATCTATGAACAGTCCAGTCAGAACAGCAGAACCACAGGCAGACAGTTTGAAATTGCCTGTCCAATGAATCTGGAGCAAATCTGTATTGGCGGCTTGAGTTTCCACTGTCTCAGTGCTTTGAATCACTAGACCATGATGGTTTTCATTTAGTACTAGATGCCCTAAAATTTGAATTACTGTTCTCACAGAAAAGGAAATGTGCTTCTGACAATTACAAAGCAGTTTAGAAGTGGAAATTCCTACAATAATATTGCATTTGTGAATATTATTTTCTAAATGACTTAAGTTATTTATCATTCCAGCAACCTGTTTACTAAAAATTCCATTGGCTCAAATGCATTGTTTCAGAATAACTGTCAGTACATAATTCTTAGGCTTTTGAGAATAATTTTTTTCAGAAGTCTTTGAGAAAATAATTACCAAAACCAGATGTATACTTGAACTGGAAAAAAAAAAAAAAAAAAAAAAAAGGAAAAAGGAAAGAGGCTTGTACAGCTGAACAGGTAAAATGTACACAAGACCCAGCCACCTACACAGTCTTAAACGTAAGCATTATCTGAACTTACAACTCCCTAGCAATTACTTGTTTCAGATCAGCTACCCAACAATTTCTCTGGTGGCCTAATTTGTAACAGAGTTCAGCAGCAGAAGTTCCTATTTATTTCAGTAGGAACTGTGTAATTCAACAGTTTGAGTGATTAGACAAGCAGTGCTTAAAAACAGTGGCTCTAGCTGCTTTATGCACTTTTCTATTTTCATTATATATTAAGAAGATAAGAAACACATTAAAAATCTTGTTATCCCTTTAGAACCTTTAATATATTGGTGTTTCTGGGTCTTGAAAGTTTCTCTCCAAGATACCATGCAGCTGTCCTATGTTATTTGTTTCAAGAGTGCTGTTTCTGCTTAGCATTTATTCTTGTCATATTTATTAAGAGAATGGGCAAATAAAGCACCAAATGCAACAAACTAATGTTTTCATGTTTAGGTTATGGTCTTCTGTTCTACTTTTACCCAACTAACACTGCTTGTCTTCTCTTTCCACTACATACTTTATATTGCTGCCATTTACCTGCGCAGATTCTTCATGTTCCTTAGTGCCCTCCTGTTTTTCTTAAAGGGAAGTAAGAACACATTACCTCAGTCTTTAGTTGAAGTAAAACCATCCCGATCAGTGGTTCTCATATGCCTCTTGCTGACTATGACTGTAGCCACTGTTGGTAGAGGTAGCAGAAGTTGCATCAGCAACAGCTTTCAGTATGTGTGTGACTACTAGAAATTATTTAGGCAGCGCTTTGCTAGGGCACATGTGTATTAGAATTTGGGAATCTCAGTCGAGGTCATCTTCAGTCCAGGAGCATCTCTCCTTTTCTGAGCACGTCAGAAAGCTGAATCGTGATCGCAGCATTTCTTTCTTAGATTTAGCATTCCTAGCTATCACCTGTGAGGAAGGAAAACAATCTTTCTGAATGACTTTGAATATATGTCCTTTAACACTCAGTGAATTAATTTTAATGTTCTAGAATAAAGTTTTCCATCTACCTAATGTGTTAAAAGTAACTTGGTTTGATATATGTATACCTGTAGGGTTTCTTAACCAAATGAATATGGAAGGAGTACTCATTATTTTATACTTTTTTTTTTTTTTTTTTTTTTAAATCTACTGTGCATTTAACTTGTAGTATAGTAAAGAAAAATGTTATTCATCCATGCAGTTCTGTTAGAATATTCCTGCATTTCTTCCAAGTTATAAAGCAAAGAACCTTAAAAAGAGGTACTGTATGTTTTACTTTACTGACAGACCTAAGCATGAAAAAAGCCAGCATATCTGTTTTTGCAACAAATCCATCAACTTTTATACAATAATCACACCCCACATTCTTTTAAAACTCATTTTGCAAGGAGCAACAGCGATACGATACACTGTGTTATTTCGTAACAGCTAGAGAGAATATTTTCTTGTACTGTATCTCATGCCAGAGTTGGTACCATTCTGCTGTAGAATTGTTGTAATAACAACTCACCTTCTTAGTTAGGTGCTTTTTACTGAGCTTTGTTATTCCACATATGTTCTTCTGCTGGAAACTTTTATATCAGAAAGCCTTTGAAGAGTGGGAGTAGCTCTTTAAATTCATTTGAAGTAGTGTGGTTTCTTTTACCTTGGCTGTTACTCCTGCTCACATTCTTTATTTCCAGGAAGTGCAATGATTTTGTCAGGGTTTAATGAAAAAGGCAATACACATTATCCAGAAATTTGCATCACAGTATCAGTTTCCGTCCCATTCAAAATTGTCCTCCCTCTTATGTCTCTTGAAGAGTTAGAAATCTAATTTAGGTACCAATACTTTTTCTAGTACTTTTTGAAAGTTTCTTTGACACTAAGTATCAGAATCCCATTTATCTTGCAAGTTGTAAAGTTACTTCTTTACTCAAAGACACAGATATTCTTACAGGCTCTTCTGTGTCCACGTACCTTTTCAGATACATTGGACACTCTACTGAAACATGACACTTTTCTGCTAAGTTATTTCTCTTGTGATAGGGAAACACAGAAGCTCCTTTTTTACTTCACACCTCACCCTTAGTTTATAGAAAAGGCACCTATTAGTCCCAAAGGCATGCTTGCAAGTTCCACAGGTTTGCTAACCTGTGCGGGTTTTTTTCAGTTGCTCATTATTTTCTACCATTTCTCTCAAAATATTTTGGACTCAATTCTCTGGGACGTGAGCAATGACTATGAAAGAGCACACTAGCATAAAGACTGAAAACACACTGAAATTACTTAAATTAGACACAAAATATTTAAAGAGATAGCTACATATATATTGCTCTTTCTGACATTTAATTCTCAAAAAGTAAAGTTTTCCTCAGCTTTCCGAGCAAAACAGCCTTTCTCCCAAACTATGAAAGCTACTAATTTTGAGTTGCTGTGCAGAACTGAACTCAGAGCAAACAATCCTTTCTTTTCTGATAGTTTTGGTTAAAGCACAGCAAAGCAGGAACCATGCCAACCCTCAGATTACCACCACAAAGACAGAGCACAGTTACAGGCCATATAGGCAGGCACTCTGACCAACCCATGGGAATGCAGTACAAGCTACAGCAATCAAACATAACCCAAAGCACATGCTCCAGCTCCAAGTTGCTTCAGCAAACCAGCTCAACTGCTTTTAGCCACAAAGCCAAACAGCATGGTGCACAGCACTCCCAAGCTGTGCAGTACAACACAACAGCGACGCACACACAGGACGCAGCACTCCCAAGCCTCCCGCCAGCTGCCATTTAATGTTTAAATCTTTCCCGCTAATTTACAATATGTTATCAAATACTGCGTTTCATGAGCAGAATGAGGTTTGCAGCGCCTGTTGTCCTACCCTCCATTCCCATGCTGCTCATGACGGGATATCCTATGATCCATAAGGTTGGTGTTCCCTCTGGGGTGGTTAACTACGCATGGGACATGTTTTGCTTAAGATGTTCTGTAACAAGATGCAAATACTATATAGTATGAGAAATTACTTCTAAATTCCCTCTAAACAAATCAGCACATTAAGGGATTGGAGGCTGTGCTTGCCATTTTTACTCCTACAGGTCTTTGCAGATTATAAAAAACAATAGATAATCCTTCAAAAAAGACATGAAATAAAAATGTTATCATCAATTCAGTATTTGTTTACATCATCCTCTAGAGTTAAATTGAAAGTTTAACAGCATTCATATCCTTACAACATCTACCTGTGGCATAGCATGCAAGCTTAATGTATAATTCTTCATTCAGTTCTTCAAGTTTTCAGTGCAATTTCTTCAGTTGTTGTTCTGTAATATTTCTGTGAGGTGAGAGGAACCATTTCCTGAAAAAAATAAAATCTGATGTAATTTGGTCAGGAGCCTCGTTGTCCTTTTGAACTTTATGCATAATCATACAAAAACCATTAAGTTCTAATGTTAGTCCTAATATCCTTCCCTTAGAACTACTGCTGCTTTACTTTCCCTGCTTTGTGGGCTCCTTACCCCTCCTCCCCCACCTCTCAGGCTCCTGGACGGCAGGGAGTCTGAAAAAGATGTCAGGAAAGGCCTATGTTACCAGGCCCACAGCGGACTGCCATTGGTGGCCAGTAGACCTGCTGGGACTGGAACAGTGCTGAGAACACCGAAGGATACCCGTGAGAGATGATTGCTGAGGGACACAACACTGGGATGATATGGGCTGAGCAGTCAGTTGTCCTCTGAATATACCATAGGTGTGAGGGTAGGGGGGACCAAAAGCAGGTAGGAACTATGATAAAAGGAGGTGAACTAAATCTCCCAATAATGAAGGCTTTGGCAGATTCAGAGGACCCCATTCAAGAAACTAACTTAGCAGACCATGCTGCTGTCATCCTCACAGCTTGCTTTTTCCCACTGCCCAACAGAGAAGGAATGGCAGCCATCACGAGCTGGGGAATGCATGGAGGCTCTACAGGGTTGGGGTATCAGCCTGTGATACACAGGGCAAGGCAAGAAAAATACAGAAACCAGGGATGGTATGGAAGCCTCCAGATCTCACCTGTGACTCACTTGAAAGTTGCCTTGATCTCCGTTGCACGGTCTTGCTTCAAAGGATGAAAACCACCGGTTTAGCATAAGGGAAATTTGGAAAGGCTTTTAACAGTGAAGACAACAAGGAGGATTTCCCAGGAGGTAACTTGGTAATCAAGGGAATCTTCCAAAAGATGGCCAAAGTATCTGATTATACTGCACTGTAGAATATGTCTATTTTATTACTAATATAACTGATCCTATGTTAGAGTGCTGGTTTTCTCATTCTAGTGTGTATTGAATATAAAATCCACTGACCAGTACTGCTCGTGGAGACTCCTGCTTGACTCACAAGTAACATGACATGACTAGAGTGCCTCTTCCATAAAACTTTTTAAACAAAATGTTTTTCAATTACAGATTTCAGTTCTTGGAGTATGATAGGGTCTAGCTGATATCCACTGAATTTGTTATCACATGCCAGTAAATCTCCTGTTTTTTAAAAAATTACTTGTATTCTTTCCTTTTCTCTTTTCCCACATATCCAATCTTTCAGACACTCTTTCGGTAGCATACGTGTTGCTTCCACACTCTTCACAGATGGACTTTGTATTTATCACTGAACATTGGCAAAGGGTTGAATTTGCTCACATGACTGGTAATCAGTCCTGTATGTGAAGTAAATGCAATAAAAAGCTTTGAAAATGTAGATGTACTCTGGCAAGTGCTTGCTTTTCTTTAATGTCTGTTTCCTATCATGGATTTTGTTTCTGTGGGTGACAAATAGATGTAAATCTTCCTGTATCTTCAGAAGGTTATTTATATACTGGGGCTGGCTGAATGCTGATTTCTTCATATCTTTCTGTCATTCATTAATTCCTTTTCAGCAATAAACCAGTATACAAATATGAATAACTGGCAAGCCTTAAAAATCTGGAACAAAACTACAAAATAAAAGTTGTAGAATATAGCTAGGCACAGTGCATAGTCAAGAAAAACTGCAATGCCTGTTGCACTGAATGTGAATGCTGCATTTTCACCCTTGTTAAAAAAAATCAAATGGATTTATATTAAAAAAAAAAATTAACCAACTCTGACTTTAAAGTAGAGAAATAACCAGTACCACCAACAATATTGTCAGGGGCTGAGACGACTTCTTATAAAGGCAGTTCATACATAGTTCTGACACTTGTGTAAGAACTTAAGACACCGTTTGCCTTTGTAAGGCTCCATGATGACAATATTTCCTTTCAAAAATATGTATTTTTTTAAATGAAATAATTAGCTTAGTTTGCTAAATAAACCCCAAACAATGCAAATTCATTTATCAGCATTAAACTGATCTTACTTCTTTCTACCCTTCAGTATTAAAATTAAACCACAGCCTCTAACACCTCATGTTTGTGCTACTACTTCCATTGTGGTTTTTCATTCCAATCTGTTTTTTTGGTTTTTTTTTTTTTTAGGGGGGTTGGTTGGTTGTTTTTTTTTTTTTTCTTATTTTGTTTGTAATGAGGGAATTATATTATGTAATATATTTTA